>JAVHLV010000350.1:0-68887 GCA_036785495.1 Colletotrichum neosansevieriae
AATAATAATAATAATAATAATAATAATAATAATAATAATAATAATAATAATAATAATAATAATAATAATAATAATAATAATAATAATAATAATAATAATAATAATAATAATAATAATAATAATAATAGCAGAAATAATTAAGCTAAAGATAGCTCTATTCAGTTTAATATTAACCCATAAGAGGATATATTAATAAATAATAATAATAATAATAATACTAATACTACTAGCTTTAATATTAAGATATAAATCCCCTAATTCAATATTAATAAAGAAGCCTATACTTAGGTTAATAATAGCGCGCTACTTTTATTAATAGAAGATTGCCTAAGGCTTAATATATTATCTACTATTAATAAAACTAATAAAAAGGCTTCTTATATACTCTCTACTACTAGTTTAGTAGAGCCTGCTACCTATAAGAAAGCTATAAATAATATAAATAAAGATAAGTGGGTTAAAAGAATGCTTGCTAAAATAAAAGAGCTAGAAAATATTAATATATAGGAAATAATCCCTAAACCACCAAATAATAATAATAATAATAATATATATATTAGGTAGTAGATAGGTATATACTCTAAAAACTAATGTAAAAGGGGAAATTCTATGCTATAAGGCTAGGTAGATAGTATAAGGTTTTAATTAATATATAGATATTAATTACTTTAAAACCTTTAGTACTACCTATAGGCCTAAAAGCTATAGATTTCTACTATATTATAGTATATATAATAACTAGGATATATAGCAGTATAACTTCCCTAATGCCTTTGTATATGCAGAGGTAGATAAGGAGATATATATATATATAACTACCTACTGGTTTTATTTATAATAAAAATACTAATAAGCTAGAATTTAATATAAACTCCCCTATAAAACCCTATAATAATAACTATATATTAAAGCTTAAAAAGGCCTTATATAGCTTAAAGCAAAGCCCATAACTATAGTATAAACACCTATGGTCTATCTTAATAAATATAGGCTTTAAGGTTTCACCTTATAATAAAGCCTTATTGATATTAAATAATAATAATAAACAGGCTTTAATAGCATGCTATGTGGACAATATGCTTATGGCCACACTAAATAATACTATAACTGAATATATATATAACTCTTTATTAAAGAGTATAGAAATAAAGCCTATAGGGGTGCCTAGTAAATTCCTAGGCTGCGAAATAACTATAGACCGTTAGAATAAGGCTTTATATATATATTAAAGCTAATATAATAAAACAGTACTTAACAAATATAATAAAAAGTATATATATCTAGCTAAAATACCTATGAATAATAATATAAAGCTATATAAAAACAAAGATATAGCTAAGCTAGAAGATATAACTATATATTAATAGTAAATAGGAGCTCTACCTTATTTAGCCTTAAAAACTAGGCTTAATATAGCTCTAGCTATTACTACTTATGCTTAATATATAAGTGATCCCTCTAAAGAGCACTTTATAGCCCTAGATAAAATATAGAGCTATTTAAATAAATATCCTACTTTAGGATTATATTATAACTATAATAATAACTAGCTATATAATAATAATATTATTATTGGATTTTCAGAGTCTAATTAAGCTAGGGATGTAGATAATAGAAAGTCTATAACTAGCTATATCTTTACTTTTGAACTATATAATATAATAAGCTAGAATAGTATTAAACAAAAACAGTTACTTTAAGTACCTATAAAGCTAAATATATAGCTCTAATAGAGTCTATAAAGAAAGCTATATATTTATATAATAACTATAACTATATATATAAAGTTCTAGGTTATAAGGCTTTAGATAAGCCTAAAATATTAATAGATAATAAAGCAGCTTAAAGGCTAGCTCAAAACCCAGAATTTCATAAAAAAGTTAAGCATATTAATATAAGATATCACTTTATAAGAGATAACGTTATAGCTAAAAAAAGTATTCTTATACTATATTAATACTAAAGATAACAAAGTAGATGTATTAACCAAACTACTAGCAAAAATACTTTTTCACTTAATAAAAGATACTTGTAATATATCAGAAAAGGGGTTTTTACTAGATTATAATAAACCTATTAATAGATATAATACAAATACAAAAGACTCTAATATTCAAAGAGTTAATAAACTACTAAAATAATATAATAATATAATATAATATATATATATCTGGTTTTCCCTAATATAAATACTAGAATTTTTCCTTTAAGGTTTTTTCTAGTATAGAATATTCTCTAAATAATAAATAAATAATAATAATAATACTGGTTTTTCCTTTATAGTTTTCTAGTATATATATATATATATATAATAAGTACTAGTTTTTTCTATAAGGTTTTCTAGTATAAAAATCTCTTAAACAATAAGCTATATATTATATATATACTTTAAGGGGAGATAGAAGAGATATACTATAAAACCCTATAATAAAAATATATAATAATATAGAGGCTATATAATAGAGGTTAATTATATAATATAGTATATTATAGTATTATTAATACTATGTATACTATTAGAAGAAGCCTCTAGAAAGCTATAGAAACTATTAGTATTTACTACCTAAGTTAAGGTTAAACCTAAAAGGGATTTAGGTTACTAAATTACTTAATAAATAACCTAAATAAAGAAATAAGTAGGGCAGCTTAGCAAGCAGCTTATATAGCTATAAAAGGCTCTAGAAACGAAGCCTTAAGTATAAATAACTTACCTCTCTCTCTCTAAAATACTCCCTTTTTCTTAGAAGGTAGATGCTTTAATATTGACTTATTTATACTTATTATTTCCCTTTTGAGTTATTAGTTACGTTATTAATAATTATGTAACCTAAGAGAATATATTAATAGTAGAATAAAATATAATACTATAGCTACTTATATATATAAACTTAATAAGTTTATAGAATATATTATATATACTATAGTAAATAAAATAAGATTAATACTTAAATTAGCAAATCTACTAAACTATCTATAGACCGAAGCTTTTTTAGCTACTATATATATATATATATAATAGAACTTCTTATAAAAGCCTAAATTATAAAACCCTTTATAAAGTTAAGAATAATAGTAAACTTATTATAACTTATATTAAAACTTAGGGTTATATATACTATTATAAAAATAAAGATCTATATCTTAAAAAACTAGATAATAGAGCTATAAAAGCTATACTAGTTAATTATAGATTTAATAGCTATAAGGTATATAATATATCTAAAAAAAAAGCTTTATAGGTTAGAGATATAATAATTAATAAAAATATATTTTTATCTTCTCAAAATAATAAGAATAATAATCCTATATATAATAATCTATATAAACTAAGCAGTTTTTATATCTAGGATAAAAGTCCAAGTCTAAATCTAGAAGATAAATATAATAATAATAATTCTAGTAAAACTAGTAATAATACTATTGAAAGTAATAATAGTATAATAAAGTCTAAATTTACTATATAAATCCCCTATAAATTACCTAAGGATTTAAAAGAATATTTATAGATAGAAGAAGAAAGTATACTATTTATAAAAAATTACTGCCTATAAATAAAAGAGATTTTATCTACTTATAATAATAATAATAAGGAAAACTCCTCTTATATATTAAGTATTAATACTTTATTAAAACCTTTAACCTATAAATAAGCTATAAATTTAGATAATAGATTTGGGCTATAGAAGAAGAGATATCTAATTTATATAAATAAAATACATAGACTATAATTAATAAAAATACTATATAAAACTATAACGCCTATATATTAAGTAGCAGATAGGTTTATAGAATATAATATAATCTAGAAAGTATATCTATAAAGTATAAAGCCTGCTAGATAGTATAAGGTTATAACTAATATATAGGTATAGATTACCTTAAAACCTTTAGTACTACTTATAGACCTAAAAGCTATAGATTTCTATTAAATATAGCTATAAATTTAGGCTAGGTTATAGAATAATATAATATTACTTTAGTGTTTATTTATACTAATATAGATAAAGATATCTATATTAGACTACTTACTGGATTTATTTATAATAATAATACTAATAGTTTAGAAGCCTTATATAACTATAATTATAATAAATAAACTAACTTAGTTTATAAGTTAAAGAAGGCCTTATATAGTTTAAAGTAAAGCTCTTAATTATAGTATAAATACTTAAAAAAGTATTATTAAAAATAGGCTTTATAGTTTTACTCTATAATAAAGCTATATTTATCTTAAATACTAGAAGTTATAAAGCTATAATAGCTTATTATATTGATAATATATTAGCTATTGCTATAAATTAATAAAGTATAAACTATATCTATAGTAATATTTCTAAGTATATAAAGATTAAAAAACTAGGGGTTTCTACTACTTTTCTTAGTAATAAGATTAGTATAGATAGGAAAAATAAAGCCTTATATATATACTAAACATAATATATTTATAAAATATTATATAAGTATAATAAAACAGAGCTATATCCTGTTCTTATACCTTATATAAATACTAATTATTTAGTATTAAATAAGGAATAAGCTATAAAAGAGGATATTAATACCTATTAATAGGAAATAGGAGCTTTATTCTATTTAGCCTTAAAGACTAGGCCTGATATAACTTATATAGTTAATAGATATACTAGATATATAAGTAATCCTTCTAAGGATTATATAATAGTATTAAACTATATTTAGGTATATTTAAATAAATTCCCTAATATTAATTTATATTATAACTATAATATTAATATTAATTATAATATTATTAAACTTTTAGACTCTAATTAGGCTAGAAATATAGAAGATAGAAAATCTACTTCTAGCTATATCTTCTGTTTTAGCTTATATAATATTATAAGCTAGAATACTATAAAATAAAAAACAGTTACTTTAAGTAGCTATAAAGCTAAATATATAGCTTTATTAAAGGTAGTAAAAGAAGCTATTTATCTATATAATAGCTATAAATTTATATTAGAAGAAGCTTCTATAAATTATAATATTAAAAAGCCTAAGATTCTTATAGATAATTAAGTAGCCTAAAAGCTAGTAGAAAATCCAGAATATTATAAAAAGGCTAAGTATCTTAATATTAAATATCACTTTAGCAGAAATGCTATATAGGATAATTTAGTAGAATTACTCTATATTAAATCTAAAGATAATATAGTAAATTTCTAACTAAGCTTATTAGTAAAAGTATCCTAGAACTAGTTAAAACTAGGCTAAATATTAAACCTAAGGGTTTTTAATTTACTAATAATAAAACTAATATATATAAATTAGTAGCAAAATTAAACTATTAGTTATATATAGTTTTCCCTTATAAAAGGATTCTTTTTTTTAATTCTTTTTACTACTAAGGTTTTTTACTTTTTTCCTTAGAAATATATTTCCTAATATTATAGAGTATTATATATATCTATCTAGATATATATATATATATATATACCTTAAGGGGGTATATAAGAAATATATTATTCCTACTTACTATAAAAGGAACTTATATATTATTACTACTATACCTTTAGAGTGATATAACTCTATGAATATAAGAGGTATAAGAAGATATATAATATAGTTAGAATTATTACTAGGAATAGTATACTTTAGTATATATATTATATTATAAGTATTATGTAATTATATAATATACTTTATAAGAAATAGTGAGATTTAAGAATAAGGTTAAACTTTTACTTTAAGTTAAACCTTATAGCTTATTATTACTAAATATAGTAATATTTACTTAACTAAGACACTTATGCTGCTTACTAAGGTCTATTATGAAGCAGAAAAGCTGCATAAGGCCGCATAAGCACTTATAAAGTCTTAGGAATTAAATTATCTATATATACCTACCTTTTCCCCCACCTTTCTAGGCCTTTTAGATATATATAGTTATTAATATTAATATTAATTTATATCTATATTTTTCTCTCTATTTAAATATTATGCAACAAACCCGAAAAGCTACCCTTATATACTATTCATTGCCTGAAATCTATTTATGTTACTTTAGAAACTTTTCTAATTCTCTTTTAACCTATATAGCTGTTCTTATAGTAGCTATAGGCCTAATAATAGTTATAAATAACTCTATTTATAGATAATAGAGATAATTAAGTTTCTTTCTTATAAGTAGTTCCCTAAGTTATTAAACTAAACACTTAATATATCTATATATATATAATATAAAATGAAAGAAGTATTTATTTATATAATCTAGAATATTATTTCTCTATAAAGTAAAATAATAATTGTTATTTTTATTAATTTAATTACTTCTTTTAGCTTAAATTTAATATTTATTCTTTTTATAATAGTAGAGCTAAGTATAATATTAAGTAGTTTAGATTTCTTAAGTATAATAAACTAACCTTAACTAGCTATTTAAAATTCTATAGCTTTAATATTTAGAATAATACTTAAGAAGATCTTTAATAAATATTTTATATTAAGTATAAAGATTAAATAAAGATATTATTAATTATTTATTTAAAAAGATTATAATAAGTAAGTCTATAGTAAGCTATTTAATTAAATAAGTACTTAATAATAATATTCTATTTACTAAATAAAATTATTAAGTATATTAGTTTATAAATTAAGTAAAGAATAAAGTTTACTAATTATTATTAAATTATTAATTTTCTAAACTGCTTTAGCTTTCTCTAAGTTACTATAGATATAGCTTAATCTTTTTATTTTTACTATTATTTATAACTAAGCTATTATAAATCTTATTTATAGTTCTTTTATATTAAATAAGAAATTATTAATAAGCTATTTTTAAAATATCTTAAATATATAAAATTCTTTAGAAATGAAAAAATATTTTGTCTCTCTCTTTCTAAATATAATTTATTAAATAATAATCTATCTTTTTATAGATATAGTATCTCTATTTCTAAAGATCTTATTATTATTTTAGACTATTTATTTAAAGTTTTAATATAAACTAGAGTAGCTAAATAAACTATTCTATTTTTAGCTATTATATTTATAGTTAATTTAATATTACTTAATATAATATTATATCTATAGAAATAACTAACTATTTATAAATATAATTAGATTACTAATTATAACTTTAAGTTAATTATAGAAGCTCTTAAACGTCTTTATAGAGTTTCTTATAGCTTATCTATACTTTTTAACTCTTAAATAGCTTTAGATAAATTAGTTATATAAAGTCTTATTAATTTTATAGAAATTACCTAATATATATTAGATTTTTATAAAGATATTAATTAGTAAATCTGAAGCTTTAAGCTTTATTATAAAAAGATTATTATTTATAATTTATATAAAAATAATAATACTATATTTAATAAAGTATATTTATTTAGATTTCTTTACTTTGAAATATTTACTAAGCCTAGTAATAATTTAAATAGAGTTAAGATAAAGCTATATTTAGTAGATTAGTTTATAATATAAGTATAATACTCTATTTTAAAGTATGATTAAAGAAAGTAAATACCCGGGGGTGTGGGGTGTTGCGGGCTTGCGTTTATACCCCCTACTTATATAGGGGGGCAAAAAACCCTTAACTACACCAAAAAGTCGTTTCCACGCTAAAACACTAAAACCCTTACTTTTTAATATAACTATTATTTATTAATAACCTTAAACCATTAATAATATAATAATATAATAATATAATGTTATATAATACTAAAAGTTATATAAGTTAATAGCTCTAACTTAGGGCTATTAACTTATATATAAATTATATTAATATCTCTTATTAATTAATAACTATTAATCACTTATAGTTTAATTATAATACTATTATTACTTACTATATATAGCACTTCTTAAGGTCTTTACGTTAAAGGGGGGTTAATATACTATAGCTAACTTTACTAATAGCTCTAAAATAATTAATATCCCCCTTAATACTATAGTATCTTAACTAGTAACCTAGTGCTAGTATTAGAGTTACTAATATTATTAATACTAGTAGCTCTAGCTCTGGAATTACCTTATTATTATTATTATTAACGAGGTTATTATTATTATTATTATTAGAGACCTCTTTAACTATATTATTAAGGTTATTAAGGAAGTTAGGGTTAAAATTAAGTTTTATTAAGAGTGATACTGCCTCTATAAGGGCGTTATTAAGATTAATCTCTCTAAGAGGATAGGAGGTATAGTTTATTTAATTAATAATATCTTTAGGTAGTGGTTTTAGGTTAGTATTAAATATATCTATTATAAATACCTCTCTCTCTGGTTTAGTCTATTATAGGTTATTATTATTAAATAGGATATAGTTATAGAACTTCCTAGTATAGTGGAGCTACTATTTAAAGTTTAATATCTTTATCCTCTTATTAATTATAACCCTCTTTATTACTAAATACTTCTTATAAAGTTTAAGATCCTAATAATAGGCCTCTCTTTTAATATAGCGTCTCTATTAATAGGCTTCTTATATAGTTATTTTATTAGTATGGGCCTCTTAAGTCTCTATTATATTAGAGATTATAATACTTATTATAAATAAGTATAAAGGCTTTACTCCTTATTATACCTGTTTTTTTTAATAAAGACTCTCTAACTAACTATTATAGTTACTAATATAGGTAACTGCTTAGTTATTTAATATAGAACTCTCCTTTAGAACCTCCTTTATAAGGCTTAAGGTATAATAGGTTAGTAATAAGAGTATTAATCTATACTTATTAATAATATAGTTAGTACTCTCTATACTAGCCTGAAAATAGTCTTTATAGAGTAAGAGGTATATAAGATAAGAAGGGATTATTTATCTAGCTTTCTATATCTTTTTTACTAAGTGTTTTAATATAAAGTTAGATTATATTAGCTATATTTCTAATCTCTTAAAGCTATTTATAATATTTTAACTTATAAATATAGTGTTAGTTATACTTTAAAGTGCTATAATAAAGTCTCTCTTTATAAAGTTAAGAGATCTACTATAAATAGCTTTATAAAGAGTTTTCTATTAGGCCTCTTTAAATAGCTAAAAGACTTCTATTAAGTTTATAGTTATAATATAGCCTCTCCACAAAAAAGACTATAATAAATTCACCTAGTTTATAGATATAATTTAGGAAATACTATAGAGGCACTTTAATCTATACTCTCTATTAGTTAAGGATAATAATATAGAAACTCTATATATTTCTACTAGTAAGCAAACTCTTATATAAAGTTAGATATATACTCTAGCTAAATAGACTAGTAGAATAGTAATAGTATAGATAATACTATATTATATATAATAGAGCTGATTATATTAAAGCTAAGTAGGCTACTAAGGCTTTTATAGTAATACCTTTACTAAACCTTTTAGTGAGGTGCTATAAAAAACACCTAAAAGGTAAACCTTTTAGTAAGATAAATACTACTATATAAGATATCTAATAACTCCTTACCTAAAGGTTAACCTTTTAGTAAGGTGCTATATATATAAGAGATAACTCCTTAACCTTCTAAGAGGTTCTTATAGCTAGAAGTATAAAAAGCTCTATAAGTAGGGCTTTATGTCTATCTCTCTTTCTAAGGCTATAAGCTAATAGATAGGCATGTGTAAGTGTGGCTGTGGTTAGGATAGTTATAATTATATGACTAAAGGCTATGTATATTGTCAGGAGGCGCAGCGTGGAGTTAGAAGGTCTGTTATAAAGCAGGTAAAATCACTATATAGTAGCTAGAGGCTAAAAGACTTCTATATCTATTAGCTATAATATATATATAGTATAAGAGGGGAAAAATCCTAAAATAATATTATACTCTATATAGTATTCTATAAGTTCTTAGCTTATATAACTAGAGAAGCTATCTAAGAGGAGTAGTTAATATAAATGCTCTAGGATATTTTCCTAGAGAACCTCTAAGTATTTAGTATATTAACTTAGAAGTACTAAGTATATACTAAGTATATATATTACTAATTAGACTAGTAGCTATATTTATTAATACTAAAATACTTCTCTATTATATATTTAATCTTCTAAAACTTTACTAACTTTATAAATAAGTAGTTATTAAAGTATTTAATAAAGTTTATTATAATCTACTAGCTAGAGAAGGTAGTAGGTAATTAAATAAAGTAGATATTCTTTTTTATATTATATTTAGCCTAAGTAGTAATTAGCTATATCTTAAATATTATATATATTAGAGTAGTTATGGTAATACTATTACTATATTTAGTAAAGGTATAGAACTCCTAGTTAGCTAGATTAGTAACCTCTAGAGCTGCTTCTCTTTTCTAGTTTATATTCTAAAATATAATAACTTAGACCTAGCTATTAAGATACTTAATCTAATAGCTAGACTTATTAGTATTCTAGATCTTAGAGCCCTTAATATTATATAGATTAATATAGGTCTTAAGCTAATTAAAGAAGTTCTAAATTAGAGCTAGGTCTAACTCTAGTCTCTTTTAATAAAGCTTAACTAGCTTAATAAAGCTAGACTTCTTAAGCTCTAAATAATCTTAAAGCTAAGTAGATATAAACCTCTTTAATACTAGCTCTTAGCTCTAGGTTACTTAGAGACTATTTATAGTCTCTTTAATAATAACTAGAGTTATTAAAAAGCTAGTATCTAAAAGCTAGATTATAAAGGCCTTAAGAGTAGTATCTTTAGCTAGTATTAGTAATTAGGGCTAACTATTAAGTTTTATAATACTCTATCTAGCCTTAGAATACTTAATATACTTTATAATACTAATATAAGAGACTTTATACTAGGTAGTAATAGACTATATACTCTTAATAGCACTAGACTTATAGTTCTAAGAGATACTAATATAGTTCTATTATTACTATATATATAAAGTAACTGTAGCTTTCTAGATAGAAATTAAATCTATAGGATTTAAGAAAGTTATTATAATAAATATATATAAAGAAGGATACTTTAAAATAGAGTGAATTAGTGTTATTTAATAGTCTTAAAAGTATAATATTTAGGTGGGAAAAGGCTAAAAACATAACTAGTAATAGACTTAGTGTGGAAATAACTTTTTAGTGTAGTTAAGGGTTTTTTACCCCCCTATATAAGTAGGGGGTGTAAATATAAGCCTATAACGCCCCACACCCCCGGGTAGTATTTATTTCTTTATAAGCTTACTATTTTATAAATATTCTAAAGAATACTAAGTTTTAGCTTAAATATATTAATACTTTTATTACTATATTTTATTTTATTATAATAAAACTTAACTAGATGTATAAATTAATATATAAATAAAGAAGTATTATTATAAAGCTTAGGTTATACACTTATAATATTTAAAATAAGGTAAGTATTTAAAATAGAGTTATAGTTAACTAACTATAAACTGTTATTATTTTTAGGAATATATCTCTTAGTATTAATCTATAAATATAAGAACTTTACTCTACCTTTAATACCTTTATTAATAATCTCTTTAGTAAAGTCTCTATTTTTCTATAGTTTTATAAATATAGTATTTTTGCTTAATTAGTCTTTAGGTTTATTAATAATCTAGAAATAAAACTTATTCTATATAAAAGGTTTTAGAAACCTAATTTACTATTTATAATAAATTATATATAATATATATTTTACTATCTATAAAATAGTTATAAAACTATTTTATAATAATTAAATTAATCTAATTAAAAAGTTATAGTAATAAATTAGTAAAGTTATATATAAACTTTTATTATAAACCTATATCTATAAAGCTATTAGCTTTATAGTATTTAAAGCAAATAAGGGCTACTAAATAGAGTATATAATAACTTAATTAACGTTTAATACTAAGTTTACTTATTTATATATAATATAATTATATATCTAGATATCCCCTATAGAGGTATTAATAAGAGCTTTCTTAAGAGCTATATTAATAATATACTCTTAGTATTATCTAGATTAGTAAAAGAAGGAGTAGGTTTTATTTATTATATTAATACTAAACTCTATAGTAATTTAGTTTATATTTCTAATATTAATAAGTATACTTTATATATACCTAATATATTAGTATATTAAGTATAATATTAATATATTAGAGGATTTATTATAAGTTAATAAGGATAAGAATAAGAGATAGATATAAAGCTGTATTTATAGTAGAGCTTTATATACTTCTAGCTATAAGAACCTCTTAGAAAAGACCTTTTTAGTTAAGAAGTTATCTCTTATATAGTAGTATTATAAGTTAAGGTTCCTTATATATCTTAGACCTAGGCTAATCTAGGTTAGCGCAGCACTATACTAGAAGGTTAATCTTTTAGGTAAAGAGTTATTAGATATCTTATATAATAGTATTTACCTTACTAGAAGGTTTACCTTTTAGGTATTTTTTCTAGGCTATAAGAGCCTTAGTAGCCTGTTTAGCTCTAATATAATTAGCTCTATTATATATAGTATAGTATTGCTTACTTATACTATTACTATTCTGCTAGTCTATTTAGCTAGGGTATATATCTAACTTTATATAAGGGTTTACTTACTAGCAGGAATATATAGAGTTTCTATATTACTATTCTTAACTAGTAGAGAGTATAGGTTAAAGTACCTCTATAGTATTTCCTAAATTATATCTATAAACTAGGTAAATTTATTATAGTCCTTTTTATAGAGAGGCTATATTATAACTAGGAGGTTAAGGAGTTATCTTTTATATAGTAGTATTTATAGTACCTTACTAAAAGCTTTACCTTTTAGGTTATATTTATACTACTATAAATAGAAAAACCCCTTATACTTACTATAGAGTTTTAGAGATATAAAAGGCTATTATATTTATAGAGACTAAGCTAGTACTTAAGGAGGTATATACTAGTCTTTATAAGGAGTTTAATAATAAGTAACTAATTCTTTAATATCTTTATAGAACCTATTTACCTATAAGAGTATAGTAAGTATACTAATTTATTAAGTATTATTCAAACTTTAAAACCTATATTATCTCAGGTACTAAGTTAAGTAACTATAATATTAAATATTACTTATTAAATAGCTAAAGCTATTTTTACTAACTAGTTAATATTATATAAGATATAGTTAGGAATTAGAAGCTAAGCTTCTAGAATACTAATATATAGAATAAAGTACTTATATCTTATAAATACTTTAAGCCTAGGTTAAAATACCTTAGCAAACTTTATATAATACTTTTATTAAAAGCTCTTAGTTTAGTAATAATAAAGTATTAATTTATAAAGAAGTCTCTATTTACTAGTAAAAGCCTATAGTAAATACCTCTTAGAAACTATATCTATAACTATTTAACCTTAATATAATATAGTATTCTATATTACTATAAGATCTATAGTAAGCTTATTAAGGAAAAGGTATTTATAAAGTAGGAGATATATCTATATTAATGGCTTTAGAAATCTACTTTCTAAGATCTATATTATTATATTCTTAACTCTAAAATAGCTATAGCTTTATATAGCTAGCTAAAGAATAATATCTAGCTAGTCTCTCCTTAACTAGTAATATCTAAAGCTATACTAAGCTAAAATAAGAATTAGTCTCTATTAATAAGAAAATATAAATATCCTCTTAGTAACTAGAATAAGTTAGCTATTACTTAGATTATAGAGAAGATATAATAAAGTTAGCTCTCTACTTCTTTTTAGTAATAAATAAGGAGTTAGTTAGGTATCTTAGATATAAGTAAGGTAATAAGAGAGTAGAGTAGTAGTAGGTATTTATAGCTAAGTATTTAGTAAAGAAGAAGCTAATAGAAGTTATTAAATAATAAGTAGTAAAATAGAAAAGTATAAAATATTTAGAATTTATAAAATAGCTATAAATCTAAGGTTAATTTAAAGTTTATAGTAGTAAAATAGAAAAGGTCTAATTAAGATTTATAAATATACTAACTAATTTATAAATTAGTAAATAGCTATAAAGTTATAATAAATTAAAGAATATTAGAGTAGGTTTATTAACTACCTTTACTAAGAAGTACTAATAGGGAGGGTCTTTTATAAACTAATAAGAGAATAGAGATCTTATATATCTAAGAGAATTATATATCTAAATCTAAATATTATATATCCCTATTAATTTCTATATTTATTTATTAAGTAAAATATAAGTTTATAAAATAAAATAGAATTTAAAAAGTATATTTATAAAGTATTAAGTTTATAGTTATAATATAGCCCCTCTATAAAAAAGACTATAATAAGTTTACCTAGTTTATAGATATAATTTGGGAAACACTATAGAGGTACTTTAATCTATACTCTTTACTAGTTAAGGATAATAATATAGAAACTCTATATATTTCTATTAGTAAGCAAACCCTTATATAAAGTTAGATATATACTCTAGCTAAATAGACTAGTAGAATAGTAATAGTATAAATAATACTATACTATATATAATAAAGCTAATTATATTAAGGCTAAGTAGGCTACTAAGGCTTTTATAGTAATATCTTTACTAAACCTTTTAGTAAGATGCTGCAAAAAGTACCTAAAAGGTAAACCTTTTAGTAAGGTACTATAAATACTACTATATATAAGATAACTTCTTAACCTTCTAAGAGGTTTTTATAGCTAGAAGTATAAATTTATAAAGTATAAAGCTAACTAAGTAGTATAAAGTTATAATTAATATATAGCTATAAATTACTTAAAAACCTTTAGTATTATTAAGTGTTTATATTATTCTTTTATACTAGCTACTTTCTAAATACCTTTTCTTTAATATATCTATTCTTTAAATTAATATCTATACTTTACTTACTCTTTCTCTTTACTATATTAATTAATAAAGAAACTAATACTAAATATATATTAAGTTTATAGTTATAATACAGCCCCCCTGTAAAAAAGACTATAATAAATTCACCTAGTTTATAGATATAATTTAGAAAACACTATAAAGGCACTTTAACCTATACTCTCTACTAGTTAAGGATAATAATATAGAAACCCTATATATTTCTACTAGTAAGCAAACCCTTATATAAATTTAGATATATACTCTAGTTAAATAAACTAGTAAAATAGTAATAGGGCTAATTATATTAAGGCTAAGTAGGCTATTAAGGCTCTTATAGTAAAAACGCCTAAAAGGTAAACCTTTTAGTAAGATATATATAAGAGATAACTCCTTAACCTCCTAAGAGGTTCTTATAGCTAGAAGTATAAAAAGCTCTATAAGTAGGGCTTTATATCTATCTCTCTTTCTTATCCTTATTCTATAACCTATAATAAGTTCTCTAAGATATTAGTATTAAACCCAGTATATTAATATGCTAGCTATATATAAGGCATACCTATTAATATTAATAATATACAAAATATTATATAATAGTTTAGTATTAATATAATTAATAAGGCTCTCTATTTTATTAAGCAGTCTATATAACACTAAGGATATATTATTAGTATAGCTCTTAAGAGAGCTCTTATTAATACCTCTATAAGAGACTTATAGATATACTAACTTGTTATAAATAAGTAAGTAGACTTAGTAGTAGAGGTTAGATAGATTATTAAGTAGTCTATAGAGTAGCCCTTTTTTAAATAGACTCTCTATAATACTAAGACAGAGGCAGCTTTTTAGGAAAATATTAGTAAGTATAGCTTATACTAACTAATAGAGAGAGTATTGCTAATAATAGCAAAGCTGCTAGTAGATAAAGTGGTAATAGAGATAGTATTAGCAGTATAGGTGATAGGTAAGAGGATAAGTTAATAGATATTATTATTAAACTGCAAAGTTAAGGATTATAAAGCTATAAATAGATATATATAAGTGTAGCTGTAGTTAGGATAGATAGTTAGCAAGATTATATAACTAAAGGCTATATATATTATTAGGAGGCGCAGCGTGGAGTTAGAAGGTCTATTATAAAGCAGGTAAAATCACTATGTAGTAGCTAGAGGCTACTAAATATATATATAACCTCTATATATTAACTCTTAGTTAAATATATTCTAGCTTTTTTCTTCTATATACTTTAGTTATAATTAGTATATTTAAGTTAATATTATACTTAATATATATTATATATTTTAAACTCTATAATTTAATAAATTTATAAATATATTATATTAGATTAAGTATATTTATATATATACTTATTATAATATTATATATATATTCTTTCTATATATTTTATTAAACTTATAAAAGATTAAGTAAGCTTTAATATTATAAACTTATTCTATATAACGCTTTATTTAATATACTTTCTCTTATTTAGGCATATTCTAGCCCCTTTTCCTATATATACTCTAGTTATAATTAGCACACCCAGGCTATTATAAGTATTAAATTAGGTATAATTATATATATATTTATAATACTTTAGTATATATATATAACTTCTATATATTAACTTTTATTTAGGCACGTTCTAGCCCCTTTTCCCACGCACACCCTAGTTATAGTTAGCGCACCTAGGCTGCTTTAGGTATATATATAGAGCTAGGCTAATATTATGCCTAATATATACTATATATTCTAAACTCTATAATTTAATATACTCCCTTAGGGATTACTAGCTTTTATAAAGCTATTCTTAAACTTTATTAAGGTCTATCTTATTCTATATATAGGCCTTTATTACTTTTATATATTTTATATTATTCTTTTCCTCTACGCTTTATATATAGTTTGCATTTAGTTATATGTATTAATTACTTATTTATAGCTAACTATAGAATGCTTTAAATTATAATAGTATAAAGCCTTTTATATATCTATTTATTAAAATCTCTATTAATAATATATATTTAACTAATATATATCTTTCTATAATTTCTTATTATAGCTAGTAATTATAGATATTAATATATTATAGCTTTATATATAGTTAAATAAGCTTTATATTAATTAAGTAAACGTATTAAATTTAAATTACTATTAATATTATATTAAGTATAGCAAAAATAGCTTTAGATATAATATTACTTAGGAGTTAGACTTATAGTATAGTTATTAAGTAAATTATAAGAAAAGCTTTATATATTACTTAGGATAGTATAAGTAGCTTTACTTTAATTATTATTATTATAACTATTATCTACTTATTTACTTTTTAAATAATTATCTCTTTAAAAAGCTTTATTATAAATCTTTAAAACCTCTTTTAGTTAATTGTATTATCTATAAAGCTTATATCTAAGGTAACTTTCAATATATTTTCTATTTTACTAAGCTTAGTATTATGCTTAAGGTAGAAGTATTATATTTAGTAAAAGTATTAAAAGATTTAATTAGTAATATAGTACTATATAAAGCTTAAGTTATTATTAAACTTAGTAAGGTAGCTTATAGTAAATACTATACTAAGCTATATTATTACTACTATATATATTATTGTTTTAATATAGTATTAATAGTAGTTAATCTTCTATAGAGCTACTTCCCCTTTATATAGTTCTAGTTTATTTCTTATTATAGATATATATATATATTTACTTATATTAAGGCTTATAGTATATTATATAAATAGCCTTTATACTTTATCTATAAATATAGATTATAATAACTATAGTTTATATATAGCTTTAAGTTTATAATTATAATATAGCCTCTCTATAAGAAGCCTATAATAAATTCACTTAGTTTAAAGGTATAATTTAGGAAACACTATAGTGGTATTTTAACTTATGCTCTCTACTAGTTAAGAATAATAATATAGAAAGTCTATATATTATTACTAATAAGTAAACCCTTATATAAAGTTAGATATATACTCTAGCTAAATAGACTAGAAGAATAGTAATAGTATAGATAAATAACGCTATAGTATATATAATAGAGCTAATTATATTAGGGCTAAGTAGGCTACTAAGGCTTTTATAGTAATGCCTAAAAGGTTAACTTTTTAGTAAGGTGCTATAAATACTACTATATAAAAGATAAGTCCTTAACTAAAAACGTCTTTCCTAAGAGGTTCTTATAGCTAGAAGCATAAAAAGCTCTATAAGTAGAGCTTTATATTTATCTCTCTTCTTTATCCTTATTCTATAACTTATAATAAATCCTCTAAGATATTAATACTATACTTAGTATATTAATATATTAAGTATATATAAGGTATGCCTATTATTATTATTATAAACTAAATTACTATAAAGTTTAGTATTAATATAATTAATAAAACCTACTTCTCTTTTAACTAATCTAGATAATATTAAGAGTATATTATTAATATAGCCCCTAAGAAAGGTCTTCTTAATATGTCTATAGGAGATAACTAGATATATAATTATATTATATATAAATAAGTCAACTTAGTATTAAAAGTTAATTAAGTTATTATATACTCTATTTAATAGCTCTTCTTTAAATAGGCTCTCTATAATATTAAACTAGAGGCAGCCCTTTAGGGATTAGTAAGTATAGCTTATACTAACTACTTATATAAAGAGAGCGTTATTAATAATAGTATAGCTATAAAGGTATCAGTTAGCTTAATTAAATAAGAGGATAAAGATAGTAATAACTTCTAAAGACGTTACTTTAGTAAATAATAAAGTAGTAATAGAGATAGTATTAATAGTATAGGTAATAAGCAGGAGGATAGGTTAATAGTTTAGTAGTCTATAGTAATTAAGTAATTAAAAACTATATTATAATTAAACTATAAAGTTAAGGATTATAAAGCTATTTTGTAAGATAGATATATATAAGTATAGCTATAGTTAGGAGAGGTAGTTAGCAACTTAAGAGGTTTTTAGATTATAATTATATAACTAAAGGCTATATATATTATTAAGAGGTATAGAGTTAGTAGGTTTATTATAAAGTAGGTAAAATTACTATATAGTGGCTAGAGGCTATAGTTTATTACTTAGTTTAAGTCTATAAATATACTTTATAAAGTTTTTATTATTAATAATATACTTCTTTATTAAGTAGTAAAGAGACATACTTCTCTAAAAGTACTCTAGATATAGCTCTTTAAATATAGTCTAACATTTAGTTAATAAGTAGAAGCTATAATAAGCTAAATAAAAGCTCTTTTTATATATTATTTATATAGTTATAAATACTCCTTTATAGCCTTTAGGTATAAATATTATACCTTACTCTTCTCTCTATAATTACTATATAGTAAGTATATAGTAATTTTATACTTCTTAAATATTTCTAAGTTATCCTTAGAAATAGTATTTTTATTATTTCTTAGTATAGTAAGGCTAAATACTCCTTAGCTTATTTTAGTATATAGATTAGCTATCTAAAATATATTAAGAGTAACTTAAGTACTTTTTAGTATATCTCTTATTATAAAGGAGTTAGTATTTATATATAATTATATTATTACTTAGTATATATAAATCTAGATATCTAAACTATTATTACTAAGAGCTATAATAAAGTCTATAAATTATTAATTAAGCTTCTTTATTAATAAAAAACTACTAGCTTATACTTTAGTAATAGCTTTCTCCTACTTTATAAGCTATTTCTCTATATTATACTTAGTAAATAGCTCTTAATATAATAAAAGATCTAAAGTTATAGTATAGCTACTTCTAGCTATAGCTTTATACTTATAGATATTAATATTAATACTCTTATAGAATATATATACTTAGTAGTTAATACCCTTATCTATAATATAGTATAGATATAAGAAATTAAAGTAGATATTATTATAGATCTAGTCTTAAAGTATATATTATTAGTTTTTATATATTTTATAGTACTTATATCTAAATATAGTCTACTTAATAAGCTTAATATAGCTTATAATTTACCTTTAATAAATCTATAATTATATTAATATATATAATAGTTATATTATTACTTAGTAGTATAACTACTATATTATGTTCTATACTATTTATAGAGTAGTTAGATATATCTAGAATAATTAGCTCTATAACTTTATCTTTAAAGTAGCTTTAAAGTATATTATCTATATTTAAAATAGTAGTATATAGGTTAATCTTATTATATAGCTTAAGGCTAATTGCTTTTATATATAGATAGTCAATCTAGGGGATCTAGTTACTATATTTATATAACTAAAAAGTAGTTATAGTAATTATTATTTTAAAATTAAGGGTTTTAGAGTAGTATTTATAGTAATATAGTATATATTAAACTATTAATTATTAAATTAGGAATAATTATATATATACTTATAATACTATAGTATATATATAACTTCTATATATTAACCCTTATTTAGGTACGTTCTATCCCCTTTTCCTGCGCGCACCCTGGTTGCAGTTAGCGCGCCCGGGCTGCTTCGGGCCCGCACGCAGAGCCGGGCTAACGTTGCGCCCGACTCGCACCGCACGTTCCGGACCCTACAATCTGACAGTTAGGCTGGCTTTGCACAGCACTGGGGTCAGGTTGTTTTTGTTGGATTCACTTATAGCAGTACCTCTAAAGGTGGGCTCATTGCTGACATAAGTCAACAGTTTTCAGACTTGTTGGTCTTTTTTTCCCCCATCTCCTCCTGACTGCACTCGTTGCTTTTTTTTTTAGCAGCTGCAGTCCTCGTCCTCGGGTGGTGTGGTTGACGGCGGAGTGCGCTGTAATTACAGTGGCGAGGTGACTGTTCATAGCGCTTAAACCGTCACCTCTCCCCTGAAGCACTAACCACCTGATAGCACCAAACCCACTGGATACTAGCTCTGGGAAGATCCTTGGCTATGATCTGTTTACGATATTCTTCAAGCTGAATCTGTGAAGCTGCTGGGAACTTATAAGTCATAACTCCGTGGATGAAAAATTCAAAGGTCGAAGCTCAGTCTGCAGCAGCAGGACAGCTAGTCCACAGACGATAGGGGGAGGCATCTCAGTCAGGATTCCGTTGAAGTTACGCCCATTACTTAAGTCTCAAACTACGGGAGGAGTAGACCAAGGTGAGCAAGAGAATAAAGGGGGGAGTTAGCCTTTGACAAGTCAGGCAAGTACTTCACAGTTCACGAGATCACGTCTGAAATTAATCCCGCGCCTTTAACTATGAGAACTTTAAAGAGAACGTTCACTAACTGAGATACAAGAGCAATAGAGGAGCTATTAGTTAAAGCAAGGATAAATATAATCTGCGCCTTCAATCTTCAAGAGGATAATTACTAAGGCTGCTTAATGAATTTGACGCTGCTACCATATCTCTAAGGATAAACAGCCTGAATAAATTGAAGGAGATAGATATCCTCTAAAGCAGAGAAGAGTCTAAGGACCTTAACCTGCAATCGCGGATATAAGCGAATATTCTTACTCTATCTAGATAACACTGAACGTGATTAGACTAGGTTTGCTGGCCTATATAAAGCTTTTATCTATCTCAGGACCTTACTCGCTAATTTAGCAGTTAATAGTGCAACGCTGTGAACTTGCGCAATAGAGTGGAGGATATTAAGCTCTTAGTGAGGAATCGCTATCTCATTATTTATTAACGCTAGCTGTAACATCAGCCACCCTTTAGAAACACCCAAAGGTTAAGGAATATTACAGAAGAGTAGATTTCTGTTCTCCCAGCGGATTGCAATGGACTGGGTTCATGGAATAGGATATTTATTTTCTCAATCCACGTCTGCTGCAGGAAGTAAACTAATTCAGCTTCATCTGAGATCTGTGCTATGCCTGTGTTAGAGAATCCAAACCTCTTCTACAGCGAGGAAACAGACGACTTTGCTGTATCTGCAACGCAAAACGTCAGTGTTAGAAGTGAACAATGATCATCGCCGCAGCGCCGCCAATGCGGAATATGCTAACGTGACTTGCGTCTTCCACATGGAAACGGCCGGTTTCATGCTCATAATAGTTTCCTCCAACTTGGTACAGACACATATGCAACATATCAGTGGTTGAAGGTTCCCGACCAATGCCAAACATCATATATAGATCCCCACTTTGGAATTACCATTCTCACCCATAAACCTAGTGCCTCTCGTCTGGAACAAGTATTAAACGACTTTAAGGGCCAGCTCAACAGGTTTACATATTTCTGGATTATAGTAGAAAGTAACATCATCCTTATAGATAAGGTAGCACTAAGGAAGATCATTCAAATGATGGCTATCATGAGCGTTCAGCCTCACGAGATGCAGCACTATGGGAATACAGTCGGCTCTTTTCCAGCTTACTATCACCACCACCTAGTACACCAGGCTCCATCTATTAGCACTGGCTGTGAACGTTTTCATACCCTCTGAGTATGTAATTATACTGCAAAGCTACGGGACTGAGCACTGGCCGAGGTCCTTTTACTCATTTATCCCCTGCTGCACCACGTGGACTCAAAACATTCTCAACATGAACGTTTTCATCTAAGCCGTCAGAGCGGCCATAGCAGACGACCGTGGAACCTGACTCTTTTGTCGATATCAATTCTGTTCAGTGTTAGGGTAGGGGTTCAATTTCAAACCCGGCAGCTTCAAACTACGTGCCCTTCAATGCTCATGAAACTACGAAGGCGGGATAAAGAAGGTCCGCTCTTTGCTGAAGAGTTCATAATTTAGCACCTTCAGTAGCAATAGGCACACCAATAAATTACTATAAGAGCAAAACAGGGATTTGCGGAGTAACTCTGCTTCACTCCTCATCTCAGCCTCTGCTGAAGGTAGCAACTGGAGTTACCTTCACGAAACCTTCATGACTATCCAAAGACATAAACGCTCATAAGCTATCAAGTGCTGTCTTCCTGTCCGGAGGCGGCGCAAAGCGGATCCGCAACCGGATATGGCTTTTCAGGGATGTGATAATAGCCAGTGGCGAGACGATGAACCTGCTCGGTCTTGACGTCATACATCTGCGAGCTGATGGCCACCATGCCCTTACTTCAGCTCTAACTGTCCAGACTCTTAATATCCTCTCCAATTACCTGCCCTTATGAAGCCATAGTCAAATTCGGACAATATCGCCAAGCCGATGCGCGCGATGAGGAATCAAAACTTTCAGCTCTCTTATAGACTTCAGCTGGTTATAATACTAAACGTCCCTTTAACAGTGACTCTGTTTTTATGCACTCCGAATTAGCGACTATTAAGACGTAGTTTGACCTGGACAAACTTAGGTTAACTAACTTAGCTATTTGTGTGCTCACTCATTTTGGTGTTCTGCTTGATGTCGGACACTTTGGAAATTAAAAAAGAGAAACCTGTCTTTAAGTCTTAGTCGCTGTCTCAGTATCCCAGTAGTATTAGGAGCCTGCTCCGTGTTACCCGTGATTTATATATATGTTATTCTGTTCTTCACCTCTGGGTTAGATGGTCTTTTTCTTTTTCTTTTTCTTTTTTTTTGGAGGGGGGGAGGGGGACGTCATCTTTTGGGACTGCCTTTCTCAAGCAGCAGGTCTATCACGATGACATTCTCATCGTTTTGGGTGCCACGTGTTTAACCATTCGAGACCTTATCGTAGCTGAACTCAGGTAAGGTAGCAGATTTCGGAGGCGAGAGACATAGAAAGCGCCTGTGGCAGTGTCTGTGGTTGTTGTTTTATCGATTTTGATACCCTTAGCTAAGTTCTCTTGACGATTCTCATCGTTCTTCTCATCCCTGAATCGACTGCTGGAATTTCCTTTCAACTTCTGCGACCGCACCAATTTAAATTCAGGCGCCCCCTTCTTCAATGCCCACACATAATTTCACCACCTGTCTCCATATGCAGTCTCTCTATTTAGCACATTTGGACGGCTTCGAGATCAACATACAGTAGTGGGGGGCGGGGTGTGGGGCATCAACGTTCGAGATTCATCGTCTTTCAGCTGCACAACAGAATGGAGACAAAAACCAAGTCTCTGTCGCTGGTCTTTATCCAACCCAATCTTCATTTTGCTCTCGGTCATTGCACCCAACCCCAGCCGCGTGGTCGAGGACATTTGATCTGCAGCCGCAGCTCGACATCGTTTTTATCCCTAAAGTCTTCCAGGCAGTCGCATTAGCTGAGAATTCGCGACGCAGATTCAATGCCAGATCTTTCAACCTATCCCAGCAATTATAAATAATGAATATTAGAAGGAGACGTTTCATTAATTTAAGCGGATCTCCAGCTAGCAAAGTACGAGACCATCCAGTGGACCTTTTTAAGCAAACTTAGGCAGCTGTCGGAACGAAAAGCAGGATTCCGGCAGTGACTCCTGCTATACTAACTAGAGGCATCGGTCTGAAGAGAAAAAGCAGTATGCCCCGAGATTTTCAGTAAAATCAACATAGACTCTGGAGTCAAAGGCATTATATCGAGGCATAGCAAGCAAGAAGCCATCACAGCTGTCTGTGAATAACGATTTACCTATCCACAGACCTTAAAGAACCAATCACAGCTCTGTTTTCTTCATCGACGCAACGCCGGAAGCCCTCGCAGCTGAGGGAGTCTAAATCGGGCGGGAAACTCAAGTCGGGGTCAAAAACCGTCTCCATTCGCGATCATCAGCGCTCTGTAGATAAAGGCGACAGGTATTCAGCAAGGCTTCGACTGACATTCAGTCAAAGACTCTCTGGTTCTTCTCAAGCCCAGGCGTGCTTCACAGCAGACATCGGGAAATAGAAAGCTTAGAGAAAATGATAACTCAGTTAGCGACTCATCGCAGTTGAATCAATGTCCTCTGATCACCACCTTATTTGATATATCTCCAAACATTAGACATAACTCCTCCTGCTAGATGATGACAAAGTTCCATCCATGGCATCCACGCTGTTAGTGGAATTTGTGAGAGACAGCACGTGAAAAAGACGGAGGACTAGTGGAAGTGTTTAGCCACACCAAGAAATAGAAAGAAGAAGAAGGGAGAAGGTACGCGCTGGGCGCACCTGCTTTTTCTCTGAGGTAGGTGTGGCCAAAAGTAGTTAAACTTCTTCAGCAGGCAAGAAAGGACCATTGTTCCTTCCTGATCTCACATTGGGCAGCCGTTTTTATTGAGTCTTACCCATTTTGGCTTGCATTAAAGGGGAGACTTCCTGCCATGGTTGCGATGCCCTTTCTCCCCCCTCGACGTCTTCCTCTGCCCATCAATCCTAAACATTAACCTCAACACCACCAGCAGATCAGTCCAGACAACGTCACATCCTCAAAAACCAAGAAAACAATTGTTTTTTTCTGCATCTACATTCAAGCGATTGCCAAGACCCAAGCTTTTTGTTGCACAGACGAAATCTGCCATGATGAGACCGGGCCGCGGTATCGTCCTCTTCCCCCGTCGCAACCTCCGGCATTCCGATCACCTTCCTGGCCCAAAACCTGCAGACGATGGTGCGCAAACCTCGATGGAAGACCTCAAAGCCAGGAATGCTCATCTACGACGGAAGCTCCGCGTCAATATCCAGTCTTATCTCGAGCAGGCTGGCGTCGCCCCCACAGCCGCCGCAGCTATGGCTGCCGATCTAAACCGTGACATTTGGGTAGGTCGCTAACCTGTTGCATTTATGGCTATCATGGACAGTTGAACTGACCTTGCAATCATTGGCAGAACACTTTCATGGAACACCGAGCTATGGACAGAAGCAACGCAAAGGCGATACGACGAAAACACAGCCACACTTCGTTATTGATATTCGCCTTCGGTACCCTTCTTCTCGGCGTTGCTGCGTACGTCGCCTGGTTGATCTGGCACGCTGATGGTAGCACCCTTCAGGATTGGATCGATGCCATCCACATTCATCGATGAGTACTGCATTCAGTGTGCTTCAAGAGCCATGGTGTTTGTTTAGATGTGGAATCTTGGTATGGAAGGCATGTTTCCATGAACGTCGAAGTATAATTACACACTAGCTGAGGGATCACTTATTTCAACTCCAAACTCGTCCAGCAATACGAATTCTGTGTCTGTTCTATGGGTACTTGGCTTGGAAGATGATGCGCCAGGGGACCCTGAGGCTGCGCGATTGTCTACTACCATTTGGTCATCATGACATCTTGCCTCTGGTTCATTCGCAATCTTAACTTAATAAAGAGCGCAAACATTCGATTCCTGCGAGTTGTCTGATTATACTAGTAGAAGTGACGAAACCACCTTGACGTATTTAGGCATTCTTTCCCCATGCCAATCGGCCATCCCACCTCATTTGATCTCATGTGATGCACTAGCCTGCGGGCCGCAAAAATGCATATGAAGCGCCCATCCACAAGTCATCTTCTGGGGGAACCCCTCAATCAGCGGAGCTACCATCGCTCAGTACAGGCGGGCTTTATGCAGCTTCTTCATGTCTCATACAATGCGCTTCATCCTGTGCTCCAGCTCCGCGGATATCGTTCTTTGACACGACGAGCCCGCACCTTCGGAGGCAAGTCGTTCTCAATTATCACTCACTTGACGACCCTGGACGCAGCATTCCAACCGTAGCAAAAGGCGTGGGTGGTACGAATTCAGTTTTCTTCATCCTTGATTGCGTCGCTATCATTTGGGTAACACATCAAGACCACCAGGGTTTATATAATGTCGAGTTGTTTCAAGGAGTCATACGCCGTTGACCTGAGGTCTTCTCGTCCAGCCTTCTTGCCTATTTTCTGCTTAAAGTGCTCTCGTCAACCAAGAGTGTCTCCGCAACCTTCCTCTTGAAGTCGCGGGGCATGGCAAGCAACTCGACAATACGTATGATTATATCTCACGGAAAGGAGACCGGGCTCGTTCTCAAGGTCTCTAAGTAGACAGGGGAGCTTAAAGGTGTTAAACATCGTAGGGAAAATTAATTCAGACCTCATCTAATATGAGGCAAAAGCGTTTATTTTACTGGAACTACAGGATAAGGCTGCAAGTTGACCACTTTCTTCCGCCTTTCATTTTATCCCTTCCACTCTCATAATAGCTTCACTTTCCACTTTCCCCTATTTAAATCCCACTGGCTTTCAGCCCTGTTGCATCTGCTTGACTCACTTCACCATTCAGCAATTGAAAGCAGGTCGGCACTCAGAGCATACCTAGAAACTCTTCTAATAATAAAAATAGTGGACGCAATGTGTGATATCCCATCACCAGCTAAGTCGATCAGTTCACAATTATCAACCAGCGCCGAAGTCCTTGCAATACCAGACCATTTCGCAACAGGTAAGGCTGCCCATGAAGCATGAAACTCAACCTTGAGGCTATAAAGACGACGGTAATTCCTTCTTATATTCATTCCACCGGCCCGATGTGCTGAAAATAAATATCAGGGAAAGCTAATCATAAAGACGAACGAATCCACTCGATTGTTGCTTGGGCCTGTTGGTTCCAAATGGTTATCCAACTATGGAAACACAGCTGGATCAGCTGCCTCCGAGCAGAACAGCACCACCGTCAGTTGTTGCGACATGTTATCCGTCTCAACGTCGTCCAAACGGGGAAATCGCAGCTTTCCCAACCGATATGCTAGATTGGAGTTATCACCAGGCCTTTGAAGGGCACTCTTGGTCTTTTAATCCATGCAGCTAGTGCACCTGCAGGAGGAAGTCGGCCCAAAGTCAAAGAAAGGCATTTTATCTCATAATTCTTCGAACTTTTATCATCCTTAGCATTCGCCTAATGAGGTCTTTTGTTCGTGTCTTCGTTAGTACTGCTCTTGATTGTTTGTAGCTCCCATAACCGTCTGAATTATCCCGACCAGGAAACCTTGCAACGAACGTTTCACCTGGCATTTCGGCCTGCTATGCCCTATGAGCATACCTATCTCATTATCTACGAGAGCTGAACAAGTCTAGATCCTTAGCCCCTCTCATCTATCCAACAGACATGCCAGCTGTCGCTGCATTCTTCATCCTGATTTTCACCCATAATCATAGATATATCTACTAACATTACTGTTGTTGCATAATTATCCATTTTCGCTAACTTAGGTCTCCTTAGCGGTCTTCTATATGCCTGTGGCTTTATGTACCAATCAAGGGCGCGCAACTTGTTGTTCACTTAATAATATCTCTATTGTAGTTGTAAAGTCGGCTTTCTTCATCCTTGTGGCGAAGCGTTATGTTCTTGTTGCCACTTAAATACTCAACCGTTTATAAAGGCGACTTCTAGGTAAATAGAGGCCCTTTGGAGATATCCCCATTGTTGCATGCTCCATTATACAGCTCTGTGGACCCTGTCGGGAGCGTTTTGGGAGCTGATGCCCCTTGGATTTAGATCATAGTCAGACTTATGACCAGCAATCAAGTACCACGGCACGGATAAGCAGCGCGACACAGTCAATACGCACAAGGTGAATTTCCGGACGTCTGTTATCGCCTCTGCTGCTACTATAGGAGGGAAACAGTCCAAAAGAGGTAGCTTAAAAATCTAGTTAATAGGAACAATAAGATTAGACAGCATATTATCCAGGGTTTTTAAAACTATTTAAGTATAGTACTAAGATCCACTCTTAGGAGATCTTAGTATACTTAAGTCCAAATTCTATAATTTAGTAGTTAATTCTAGCTATTTAATAATAGCTAAGAGGTCTATTTAAATTCCCTATATATAATAGTAAGTCTTAAATATATTATTGCAATATAGTTTAGAGCACTCTTAGCCTTATAAGGCTATAGTAGCTATGCACTATAGTATATAATTTTATAATTATATACTATAGACTATTTTACTATACTTTCTATATATACTAATCTATAGCTAAGATAGTTACTTCTTATAACTTATCCTTACTCCTATTTATAGCTTATAATAGTTATAAACCTAGCTTTATAGTTTATAAATACCTCTCTAACCTCTCTAAGCTTAGAAAAGGAGTAAGTAGCTTTTCTCTTATTATCTTTTACCTATTTAAAATACCTTTATAATACTTAAAACCTTTTTAAAGTAACTTTATAATAATAGCTATATACTCTTTAATACCTTTCTCTCTAGAAATAAGGCTTTAGAACTTTACTAACTAGCCTTATTAATACCTTAATCTATACTTATCTATATAGAGTAAGGATATTTAGAAATATCTTAATCTAAATAGCTTTAATACTAAAAAGCCTTTTAATACTCTTAAGAGCACTCTAACTATTTAGGAGTTTATAAATAAGTATAATATCTATTTTCAAGAACTAACCTTATTAAGTATAAAATAGCTCTCTATAAGTAGAAAGCTAAGAAGAATCCCTCTTAGATACTTTATAAAATTACTAAATAAGAAAACTCTATTAATATTATTAAGAGTAAGAAGTTTAATATTCTTTAGTATATTAATAGAGCTAGCTATACTACTTCTAAGCTTATAAAGCTAACTCTACTAATCCCTATTAAGTATAGAGATATCTAAGAGAAGTAGAGTAATATATTTAAGTTTCTCTCTACTAGTAATATAAACCTCTCTTTATAGATTACCTTATACTATAATTACTAAGTACTTATTTATTAAACTATTAATATAGTTTATCTTAAGGCTATAGATATAAAGCTTAATAATATTAATAATAAGTCCTAGATTAACTTTTAGAATATACTCTATCTCCCTAAATAGTAACTTATCTACTTTAATAATAATATATAGAAATAAGTATACTAAGACTATAAAAATATTCTAAAGTATACTAAGAGTACTACTTAACTTATAAAGTAGTATAGAGAGTAGTACTATCTCTATAAGCTAGTAATAAGCTAGAATATTATAATATTAAGGAAAGCTATAGTAGATATACTTTTCTTAAGATAGTATACTATAGAATAGCTTCTATATAGGCCTAGAACTAGCTAGATTTAGTTACCTAAGTAGAAGAGATTAGAATATCTTACCTCTTACTTAAAGAGCTTAGAATTATTCTTATTACTAAGATCTATAATAAGCTAGCTATTACTAAGGATTTTAGTAAATTACTTAAAGTCTATATTACTTTTATAGACTACTCTAACTTAGAGAATCTACTTTAAGTCTTATAGACTGCTTTAGATACTTCTTTTTTAGTAGTAATACTTAATAAGATTCCTAGCTACTCTTATAGATAAACTCTATAGAACTATAGCTATATTTAATAAGCTTTTATAGACTTACTAAAAAATAGCTTTAAGAATTATAAAATACTAAAGAATAAAGTATAGTATATATAAAAGATAGTTATAGTTCTATAATAAAGCTATATCTATAATAACCTTATATATATAGAGTAGATTATAAAGAAGCTTTAGAAGAGTAGTTTATACCTATCTAACTATAGCTATAATAGGTACTATAGTAATAGCTAGAGTAGATATAGTAATAGTAGTAGCACTAGTAACTAAGAGTAACTCCCTAATAATATCTCCTATTATATTATTAATTAAGTCCTTGTTAAAAATAAAAGCTAAATAGCCTAAGTTTATTCTATAGTATTTATATTCTTTAAGAAGCTATATACTCTCTCTAATAGTATTATTCTAGATAACTATAGAGCTTTTTATATTATTAATAATAAGAGAAAGCTAGTTCCAGGCACCTTTATATACTTATATAATAATAAGGTAATTAAAGTTAGTAATATAAGTATACTAAGACAGGGCAGTGGGATTAGCCCTGCTTAAGACTGCCTGGGCTATTATATTAGTTAGTGAAATATAGGAGGTCTATGCTCTATATAGGGGAAAAAGGGAGGTTATCTAGATAACCTTACAGAGATAGATACCTTAGTATAGCTTATCTTATTATTTAGAAGTTTTTATAGTTTTTACTTAAGAGATTATATCTATAATAATAAGACTATATATAGTGAGATCTTTTCCTTTATTCTAGGGCCTCTAGATATAAAGCTATAATATTATAATATTTCTGTATAGGTGTGTGGAAGTATATGGTTTTATTATTCTTATTTTAGGGTTCTTAGCCTATTTTAATACTAATTATTAAGAGAGGTACTTAGGTTATTTAGAACATATTTCAAGATACCTTAGTAGATAAAAAGAGCGCTCTAACCTTAAATAATATTACTATTATTAAAAATATATATATTAATATTATCTTAGAAATGCTCTTCTTTAAGATAGGTATTAGGTATAATAGCTATAAGTACTCTTTATAGCTTAGTAAGCAAGGTAAGTCTATTTATATAAAGTAGCTACTATATAAGATTAACCTAGTCTTTTTTAAATATAAACCTATCTTCATTTATCTACCTAGTTTTAGTATTTCTATAAATAGTATAGATATTATAGCTTCCTTAAATAACTAGAAGCTAGTATACTTCTTATACTACTATATAGCTAAAAGGTTTAATAATATATAGCTATAGTATCTCTAAGCTAGTTAACTAAGCTAGAGTGCTCTTAAATACCTTATATATAATACTTAGAGAGTAAGGATTAAAACTCTATTATATATTTAATATAAATTCTATGCTTAAGTATATACTTAGTAAGTTATCTTATATAGTATATCTAAGGCTAGATTACTCTATTTCTACTACTATATAGCTTAGAACCTCTTTAACTACTAAAAGCTTAGTAAACTATATACCTAGATATTTCTTATTGAAAATAAGTATAGTAAAAGACTTTTTAGAATTCCCCTTATCTTAAAAAAGTATAATAAAGTATTTAAGATACTCTAGATATTTAAATACTAAGTATAAAGATAATAAAGCCTTACTATCTATAAGATCTACTATAATATTAAGTATATTATTATTACTATATAAGGCTTTATTTAATATAAATAATAAGTAGAAAAGCTTAGAATTAAACTTAAGCTCCTATCTATAAATACTAAGGAGCTAGTAAGTAGTAAAGAGTATACTAGCTTAGAAATTATCCTAAAAGTACTTATAATATTAATAGCTACTTACTTACTAAAATACCTTATCTTAGAAACTTAGAGAGTAGTAGTCTTTATCTTTAATATTAGCCTATATACTATAAATAATTAGTAAAGTCCTATTTAGATAGAACTTAAGTAGTTCTAGAACTATTTTTAATAATAATAACGAGACTTTATGCTTACTATATACTAAGATCTATACCCTTACTAAGGAGGCTTATATATCTATAGCTATAAAGCTTACTCTCTTAAAGAGAGTTATAAAAAAAGTATTAAGAGATATTATTATAAGGTTAACCCTAGAGCTTATCTTAGATACTTTATAGAATATATACTAGAAATATATAACCTATATAGAATCTAGATTTCTATACTTAACTAGGTTATTATTATATATAATATATACTTTAATAAGTTAAAACTCTACTTTCTAAATAATAAAAAAGAGGCTATAGATATCTAAAGTACCTAGATAATTATTAATAAGGTTAAAATACTTATTAAATTCTCTAATATAGTTCTTAAGACCTTAGAGATACTTAATAAAATAAATAGTAACCTAATAATAAATAAATAAACTATTAATAAGCTTAAGTTCTCTATACTAACTACTTTCTATAGTTTAGAAATACTTTATACTATTACTAAGATATAGTTTGAGTATATTAACTAGAATATAGAGAGGACTACTTACTCCTTAATAAACTTCTAATTCTAAAAGTATACTAGGATTAAGTTTAAACTCTCTATTAATACTAAAGCCCTATCCTAAAGTATAGTATATTATTATTAAGAATATAGATCTATATCTATCTATTTTAAATACTTAAGAACTAGCTACTTAAGTATCTATAAAGGAGGAGAGCTTATAGTAATCTAGATAAAACTCCTCCTTAGTAGCTAAAATAGATTCCTAACCTACCTATTATTAATATTAATAAATTAACTATAGGTTTTTAATATAATAGAGTACTAAAGAGCAGTATCTAAAAGTCTTTATAACTCTTTATTTAGAAAAGAGCTTACTAAATAACTACTAAAATGCTTTTTTTATAATCTTTATATCTAATTAGTATAAAGTTATTACTAAAAGCACTCTTATATATAAAACTCTATACTTTACTATTATAGTATATCTATAGAATAACTCTAAGATATACCTAAATACTAAGTAGAGAATAGTATATTTTATAGAAAACCTCTTAAAGCCTCTAAGTAACTACTTTAAAGCTAGAAAGCTAAGAGAGCTATTCTAAAGTATATTTTAAGAGGCTATGAATAAGGGAATTAATAAGCTTATAGCTAAGGAAACCTAGTATATTATTAACTAGTCTAAGATATATCTAAAGCCTCTTTTCTTAAAGTAGGTATATATTTATAAATTCTAAAATAACTATCTTAATATCTATAAAGTATAAATCTATATATAAAAAGATATATAAGATACCTCCTCTCTTAGCTTAATCTATACTACTATACTTATAGCCTTAAACTTATATATAGTAATAGTAATTATAGCCTAGTTTAACTATAAAGTACTCTAATTTAATATTATTAATATATTTCTAAATATAGATATTAACCTAGATAGAGAACTAGTTACCTACTACTTTCTAGATAGCTTTAAGCAAACTAGTAAGGTTATAAAGCTTAATAGAGCTCTATATAGCTTAAAGGATATATCTCTTCTATAATATAAGGAATTCTCTATAGCTTTATATAAGCTTAGGCTCTCTTTATATAATAAGAAGCCCTGCCTTTTTTAAGATAAGTACTATAAGGTTCTAATTCTATTCTATATTAATAATATCCTTATTTTATTTTATTAAGACTATACTTCTAAAGCTTAGAAGCTTATATAAGAGATTAAGTAACTATATAAACTATATAAACTAGGCTCTATTAAATAGTACCTTAGCCTATATATTATATAAGACTAAATAGCTAAAAAGATTTACCTAGTCTATAACTAGTAGATTAAGACTATTATAGAGTACTTTAATCTCTATAATAATATCTATCTAAGTACTTCTATACTAGTTATTAAGCTTATAAAAAACCCTAGTAAAGCTATAAGTATCTAAGTTAAGGAATACTAATTACTTATTAAAAGTATTCTATATATAGTAATAATAATATAACTTAATATAGCCTTTACTATAGTATAACTCTCCTGCTTCCTTATAAATCTAAGTATATAGCACTTTACTATAGTAAAGTAGTATATTTAGTATCTCTATATAACTTACTACTTTATAATCTACTTTAGCAGCTTAGAGAGTAATAAAAAGATTCCCTTACTACTAATTACTAGTAATACCTTATTTACTAATAATAAAGAGACTTATAAGTTATTATAAGGCTATATAATAATACTCTTTAGAGATATAATTTAGTAAAAAGCACCTTACTAAGTAATAGTTATAATATTAATAACTAAAGCAGAGCTTCTAAGCTTTAAGTATATTACTAAAGAGATAGTAGCTCTTTAAAAGCTATGCTATAATCTTACTTTAGAGCTTAGAGATATTTAGAAAGTTTATTATAATGATTAGCAAACTATTTAACTAGTAGTTAGAGAGAGAGAGTATATATTAACCTACCTATAGTATATTAATATTTAGAATATATAGCTATACTAAGAGTATATAAAGGGCACTTTTAAAATACTCTATATATTTATAAATAAGATACTAGTAAATAGACTTATAAAAAGCCTCTTTTAAGCTAAGTTTAAATACTTCTAAGTATTGCTAAACCTAGTAAATACTTACTATATTATTATAATAAAGGAGAAGCAAGTTTAAGAGCATAGAATAAAGCTCTATTAAGGCCTAAAGGCTAGTAGATACTATCTATAGGGCTATAGCTCCCCTATATATAATAGCTAGGTAAAAAAAGCAATCTTTATAGATATACTAGCTCTATACCTCCCTAAATACTAAAAGTAAAGAGTATTAATACCTAAAGGTATATATTTAATAATAGGAGCACTCCTCTATATAGATAGCTATAATAAGGTAGTTAATAAAGCTATTAGCTATACTAGTAAGTAGCTTATAGAGAGCTAAAAGGCTTACTAAGTAAGTATATATATTAGTAATAGTATTATTAAGAAAAGTAGTAGCTATAAAGACTTACTAAGAAGAGCTAGTAAATGCTAGGTCTTCTATAGTAGTTTCTAGATATATAATAACCTAGAGCTCCTCCTCCTCCTCCTCCTCCTCCTGCTCCTTCTCCTCCTTCTTCTCCTCCTTCTCTAGCTTAAGAGTAGTCTAGAAAATCTAGTAATAAAAGAGAAAGGCCTAGATAGATAAGTTAGCACTATACTAAATTATTATATATATATAAAATACTTATAACTTAGTTATTACTATTATAGATCTTATAGTAGTACTTATAGAGAGTAATAGTAATAAAAGGAAGGGGCTTATAGCTATAGCTAGCTAGGTAGTAGTAGCAGTACTTATTAATATTATAGAAATAGTAACTAGAGCTTTTACTTATAAATAGTAAGTAAGTATAGCTATAGTATAAATACTCTATAAGCTTACTAACTTTCTCTAGGATAGTAGAGGAAGTATAAGGCTTCTTAGTAAAGCCTAGAGTCTTCTTATTAATAGTAGGGGTAGTTTTCTTTTTAGGTATACTATAATATATACTACTTATAATCTTTACCTACTTAGGCTTATACTTAAGCTTCTCTAGACTATTATTAATATCTCTAGAGTATATAGAAGTAATATTATAAATATATTAATAAGCTCCTCTTTATCCTTATCCTTATTATTATTCTCTTTCTCCTTAATAGAGGGGGTATATTTATAGTTATATACTAGCTTCTTCTTAGGAACATTAGCCTCCTCTATTAAAAAGATATTATTAACTTCTATAGTATTAAAAGACCTTACTAAATAGTAATAAGCTTACTTTAAGCTAAGTTCTCCTCTATTTTATAAAGAATAGCCTTAACTATTAGGTATTAAAGTTACTAATAAGGCTATAGAATAGTAAAATAAAAAACTTATACTTATTAATCTTATTATTCTTAGCCTCCTCCTATTTAGTAAGAGTGGCTAGCTACTCCTACTCTACCTTCTTCTTAGCCTTATAGATTACCTTAGCCTTAATAATATAGTTAGTAACTAATACTATAGATTATTTATGCTTAGGAGCTCTTTTTAATAATAGAATTAATAAGTATAAATAGTACTATATAAAGGTAAGTATCTATAATAGTTAGTAATATATATAATAATTCTTTTATATATATAAAGAGTTAATTTATAATTATTATAGTATTCTAAGTAGAAGAAGGAGGAAAGATTAAGATAGAGTATAGTATAAATAATAAACTATGCTACCTAGCTACTTTTATAGATAGTTAAGTGCTGCTAATAGGATTCTACTGCTCACCTAAATTATATTATTATTACTTGAGTTATATATTACTTATCTATACTTTTTGAGGTACTTATAAGGGATATTTTATTTATTTTACACCTTTAAGGCTATTTATAACACTGCTTTATCTCTTTTATATATATTTATAAATAGTTATAGCTATATATAAGGCTAGATCAGTATATTAATAATATTTACTATATAGCTAGGGGATATGTTATAACATAGTTTATAGCACTCTTAGGCTTATAAGGCTATAGGAGCTATGCACTGTGGTGCGTGATTATATAATTATATACTATAGACTATTTCACTGCGCTTTCTGCGCACACTAATTTATAGCTAAGATAGTTACTCCTTATAACTTGCCCTTACCTCTATCTATAGCTTGTGATATCTAATTTAGGAAACACTATAGAGATACTTTAACTTATATACTCTACTAGTTAAGAATAATAATATAGAAACTCTATATATTTCTACTAGTAAGCAAACTCTCTAAATATTACTATATAAAGTTAGATATATACTCTAGCTAAATAGACTAGTAGAATAGTAATAGCATAGATAATACTATGCTATATATAATAGGGCTAATTATATTAGGGCTAAGTAGGCTACTAAGGCTCTTATAGCTTAGAAAAAACGCCTAAAAGGTAAACCTTTTAATAAGGTAAATACTACTATATAAGATATCTAATAACTTCTTGCCTAAAGGTTAACCTTTTAGTAAGGTATATATAAAAGATAACTTCTTAATCTACTAAGAGGTTCTTATAGCTAGAAGTATAAAAAGCTCTATAAGTAGAGCTTTATATCTATTTATCTTCCTTATTCTATAATCTATAATAAGTTCTCTAAGATAGTAGTACTAGACCTAATATATTTATATACTAGCTATATATAAAGTATATCTATTAATATTAATAATATATAAAAGATTATATAAGAGTTTAGTATTAATATTATTAATAACCTCTATTTTATTAAGTAGTCTAGATAATACTAAGAGTATATTATTAGTATAGCTCTTAAGAAAGCTCTTATTAATACTTCTATAGGAAACTTACAGATATACTAACTTATTATAGATAGGTAAGCAGACTTAGTAATAGAGATTAGTTAGGTTCTTAAGTACTCTATAGAGTAGCCCTTTTTTAAATTAACCCTCTATAATACTAAGGCTAAGGCAGCTCTATAAAGCTTATTAGTAAGTATAGCTTATACTAACTAATAGAGAGAGTATTACTCATAATATCATAGCTAGTAGATAAAGCAGTAATAGAGATAGTATTAGCAGTATAGGTAATAAGTAAGAGGATAAGTTAATAAATATTATTATTAAACTGTGAAGTTAAGGATTATAAAGCTATAGATAGATATATATAAGTATAGCTGTGATTAGGATAGGATTATATAACTAAAGGCTGTGTATATTATTAGAAGGCGCAGTGTGGAGTTAGAAGGTCTGTTATAAAGTAGGTAAAATCACTATATAGTAGCTAGAGGCTATACTAAAATAATATACTATATAGTAAATAATATACTAATAAATATAGTAAAAGATACTAAATATACTATAATAACTTATAGTATAATTATTAATATTATTAATACTTACTTAAACCTATGATTACTCTAACTAAGAGATATAAAGTAAGAATATCTATTCCTTTCTACCTTAAATAATAAAGCACTTTACCTATTTAATTTATAAATAGAAGTATAGCTTAAGGATTATTACTTATAGTAAGTATAAGAATACTATAGTAAGTAACTATAGCTACTACTATATAACTTATAATATTCTTCCTACTATTACTAAACCTAGTATTCTAAAGAAAATAAACAAAGAAGATAATACTAAATAATAATAAGACTACTTTATAAATCTATAAAGGTTACTATAAAGACTAAGGATATAAAACTTTACTTTAACTATACTAAACTTAGTAACTAGAAAGCTAGCTATCTAACTCTAAATAAGAGAGATTTATACTTTAGTAAAAGCTTTAACTAGAGACTTTACTAGCTAAAAACCCTTACTATAGTATTTATTTATCTCCTTTTATATAATATTATTAACTACTATAGTAAACCCTTCTATACCTAGCTAATTAATACCTTAGTTAAACCTATTTCTTATAGTAACTCTATATTATTAACCTATTATAGAACCCCTATCTCTATAAATATAAAGCTATTTATAAATAACTATAATTAGAGTTAAATATTTAAATTTAGTAATAAGACTATAGAGAAGGAGGTAAATACTAAAATCCTCTTTTCCTTAAGATTTATAAAGCTAATAGCTTTATAGATATAGCTTTATAATAAGAGTTTATATATAACTTTATTAACCTACTACTTAAATTCTAGAACTAAGCTACTATAAGTATTATTTTATAACTCTATAACTATTTTATAATAAATAGTATATATATTATCTATAATTCTCCTTAAGTTATAGATTAGCTCTATATAATTATTATAGAGAATAACTTCTACTTTTAGATAACTATGAAAGTAAAAGAATAAGTAAGCAAAAATACTATATTTATAAAGCTATAGAAAAGTAAAGACTTTACTAAAGAGATCATAGATAGTAATAATAAGAAAAGAGTAAAGTCTATATCTTTATAGATTAATAATAAGAGAAATATATCTATAAATAATAAAACTCTATAGCTAGTTAACCTTAATTTAACTCTAAATACTAACCTTACTCTAAATGTTATAAGTACCTAAATTAAACCTAAAAGTAATACCTACTTATTAATATACTAACTTATAAACCTAACTAAGTTATATATTAATAAGATAAAGTATAGTAATAAAGATATAGATATTTTAAAGCCAAACCTTAATATTTTCTAAAATATATATAAAAGAGCAGGCTTTATAAAGGAGCAAATACTATTTACTTTTCTAATTATACTTAAAGGTAGAGTATTATATTATTATTATAAGATATTTACTAAATTTAGCCTTATCTTAGTTTTAATTAAATTATTATTAAGCTTAGTAAATATTTTAAAATAGAAGAATTTAAATAAGTATACTTTATTAAATAGAATATTACTATTCTTATTTTAATTATAAATAAAAGTCTATCTATAATAAAGCTTAAAGCCTTAGATTTACTAATTAATACTCTTATAAAGATATAATCTATATTAAATACTATTTATAAACGTAATAAGATCTTATATAACTAACTTCTTTAAGGTTACTAAGGAGTCAAGGAATATAAATAAGCTGCTATAAACTCTAAAATAAAGTTTAAAAGCCTTTATAACTAGCTTGAAGTTATAATTAGTAATATAGATATATTTATAAATAGTTAATTACCTCTATAACTACTAGGTTTATAGTTATAACACAGCCCCCTAAAAAAGACTATAACAAACTCACTTAGTTTATAGATATAATTTAGGAAACCCTATAGAAGCACTTCAACCTATACTCTTTACTAATTAAGGATAATAATATAGAAACTCTATATATTCCTGCTAGTAAGCAAACCCTTATATAAAGTGAGATATATACTCTAGGTAAATAGACTAGTAGAATAGTAATATTATAGATAATACTATACTATATATAATAGAGCTAATTATATTAAGGCTAAGTAGGCTACTAAGGCTTTTATAGTAATACCTTTACTAAACCTTTTAGTAAGGTAAATGCTACTATATAAGATATCTAATAACTCCTTGCTTAAAGGTTAACCTTTTACTAAGGTGCTACATATATAAGAGATAACTCCTTAACCTCCTAAGAGGTTCTTATAGCTAGAAGCATAAAAAGCTCTGCTACTATAAGTAGGGCTTTATATCTATCTCTCTTTCTTATTCTTATTAATCTATAATAAGTTCTCTAAGATATTAATACTAGACCTAGTATATTAATATACTAGCTATATATAAGGTATGCCTATTAACGTTAATAATATATAAAATATTATATAAAAGTTTAGTATTAATATAATTAATAACCTCTATTTTATTAAGTAGCCTAGATAATACCAAGAGTATATTATTAATATAGCTCTTAAAAGAGCCCTTATTAATATCTCTATAGGGAATGCTAATATATATAGTTATATTATATAAAAATAAGTAAATATAGCTTTAGAAGTTAGATAGGTTATCAAGTTTATAGTTATAATACAGCCCCCTATAAAAAAGACTATAATAAATTTACTTAGTTTATAAATATAATTTAGAAAACACTATAGAGGCACTTTAATCTATACCCTCTATTAGTTAAGGATAATAATATAGAAACTCTATATATTTCTACTAGTAAGCAAACTCTCTAAATATTATAAAGTTAGATATATACTCTAGCTAAATAGACTAGTAGAATAGTAATAGTATAAATAATACTATACTATATATAATAGAGTTAATTATATTAGAGCTAAGTAGGCTACTAAGGCTTTTATAGCTTGGGATTACCTTTACTAAACCTTTTAGTAAGGTGAAAAACGCTTAAAAGGTAAACCTTTTAATAAGGTGCTATATATATAAGAGATAACTCCTTAATCTCCTAAGAGGTTCTTATAGCTAGAAGCATAAAAAGCTCTGCTATAAGCAGGGCTTTATATCTATCTCTCTGGCTATAGATAGGTATATATAAGTGTGGCTGTGGTTAGGATAGGATCACGTAACTAAAGGCTGTGTGTATTATCAGGAGGCGCAGCGCAGAGTTAGAAGGTCTGTTATAAAGTAGGTAAAATCACTATGCAGTGGCTAGAGGCCTTAGATAGATTATTATATACCCTATCTATTAGCCCTTTTTTAAATAGGCTCTCTATAATGCTAAGGTAGAGGCAGCCCTTTAGGAATTAGTAAGTATAGCTTATGCTAACTGCTTTAATATAGAGAGAGTATTATTAATAATAGTATAGCTATAAAGATATTAGCTAGCCTAATTAAATAAGGGGATTAGTAGATAAAGCAGTAATAGAGATAGTATTAGTAATATAGATAATAGGCAAGAGGATAAGTTAATAGATATTATTATTAAACTATAAAGTTAAGGATTATAAAGCTATTTAGTAAGATAGATATATATAAGTATAGCTATAGTTAGGATAGTTATAATTATATAACTAAAGGCTATATATATTATTAAGAGGCGCAGTATAGAGTTAGAAGGTTTATTATAAAGTAGATAAAATCACTATATAGTAGCTAGAGGTGTCAAATCAACCCCTTAGCATACACAGTGACGCGCTAAGTGCGCACAAAAGCAGCAGCAACTGTGGCGCAATAGCGTAACACAGATATTAGCCACTTTTAGGCGTAAATAACACATAGATCTATGTACAGAGATTTCCAGATAGCTACACACTTAATATATTATTATTTTTACACCCTATACTATATAATTTAACAATTAATAGTCTAAATATTATATATAATACTAATTAAAGCTATTAGGATAAATCTATAGTATTAAACTTACCCCTATATTATTAATATATAAGTTTATAGTAAACCCTCTACTACTAGCACTATTATAGCCTCTAGCTTCTTATCTATACTTAATAGTCTAGCTAATTAGCTCCTATAGTGGGATTAAACCTAGCATAGACTCTGGGTAATAGAACTATAGGAGTATATTAACCTGGAGGATATAGAGAAGGAGGATCTTAACATTATCCTAAATACCCTTCTAAAAAAGCTAAAGCTTTAAAACTACCTCTAGAAGGCTAACTTCCTAGCAGCTAACACCTAGAATACTAGGATAGGAGGATTATCTACTCTAGCATCTAGTATAGCCTAGCTAGAGTTAGAATAAGTAACACTAATAGGATCTAAGCTAGTATAGTTCTTTAATAACTTAATAAGACAAAACTAGTATATATATATAATATAGCTATTAATATATAAGGATAAGATAAAGGATATTAAGAACTTATATAAGATTATAGTCTAATTTAAAGACTATATTTAAAAGATAGTTAACTCTAAGTACTAATTAACCTACTTTATACCTTAAAACTCTATTATAGATATAATTATCTATTTAAAGGTAAGAGCTAGAATTAATAATACCTAGCAATTTAAGATAGTAAGGGCAGTCTATATAAAAGTCCTTTAAGTCCCTTATAAAGAAAAGATTATAACTTAGAAGTCTACTACTAAGTAGGTTAATAAGTATAAGTTAGCTATATCTAAACTAAAAGCAGTTAATATAGCAGAGAGTAGTAAGAAGTCAGGGTGGTTTAATAACTTTATCTATACTACCTGCTAAACCCCTCTCTCTTTATAGGCTATAATATATAAGTTAACCTATAAAAAAGAGGCTAATAATAGAACTCTGAAGCTTAATAATCTTATTAAAAGTATATAAGGTAAAGTCCTAGAAATAGTTAATACTATAGCCTTAAAGTTATATATTACAAAGAGCAGAGCTTTCAGACCTATAATAACTAACCTTCTAATCTATCTAGCAAAGACTCCTTAACCTCAAAGCAAGTTAAAGAAGAGATAACCTAATAAAGGGTCTAATAATTAACAGAATAAGCATAAAAAGGGAGTTAATAAGTATTAGGCATATATAGGTTCTTACTACCTATTAAAGTGCTAGTATATCTTCACTAATAAGGCACCTAATAACTAGACTCTAAATAAAATAATTACTAACCTTATAAAGGAGCAATATAAGAGAGAATTAGCAGATAAGATTAACTATTTAAAGATCTCTATAAAGGATTAATAACTCTCAAAGTAATATAGAGAAAAGGCAGAAGTTAAGAAAGCAGTATTTACTATAACTTATACCTATAAGTTATCTAAATTAGTACTTTTAGATTTAGGCTTAATAGTTTATATCCTAAATAACCTTAAACGCTTTAAGACCCTATATAGCACTTATAATAAAGATTTTATTCTTACAGAATCTAAACTAATACTAATTAAAGGTTATAGATCTATAATAGTAAATATTATTAGACCTAAAAGTTATCTAGTAACACTATACCTCTCTAATACTATTTACTATAATATAATAGCAAGCAATCTTATATCTTATAGATATTTAAAGAAGAAGAATATCTACTAGGATAATAGACTAGATAACTACTACCTTTAATAATAAGATAGTATATTTATAGCTAAAGTACTTAATATCTATAATTAATATATTCTTAAATATATACTAAAGAAGCCTTAAGTAGTATTCTATAATAATACTATTCTAATCTCTCTATAATATAATACCTATACCACTTAGATAAAAAGAAAGCTAAGAAAGGGCACCTATAGTAACTAGCACTCTTAACTTAGCTATATAGGAGAGGCTATAATATACTATCTTAAAGCAGCAATATATAGTATAAGAGTAAAAGACAGAATATCCTTAATAATAGTAAACTGCAATATATATAGCCTTAGAAAGATAATCTAATAAGTATAATAAATATCTAGAAAGTCTATTATAACCTTAATACTAGAAAGATAAATAGCCTTAGACTTTTACTTATTTAAACAAAGATATAGAGGCTTTATAACCCTCCTACTCTTTACAGACTAACTATCAGATTATACCTGGAACTACTACCTTAAAGACTGCTTAACTAGAACTCTAATAAAGGTATTTACCTAATTTATTAACTCAGTTAAAAGGGAGTTAAAAGTCACAATTAAGGCCTTTAAATATAATAATAAAATCCTAAAATATCTAGAGGTAGAGAGCCTTATCCAAATAATAGGTATTAGAATTAAACTATTAGCACTAAATATATAAGCTCAAAATAGGGGAGGAGAGAGGATTATAGTAGTTATAAAGATAAAGGCTAGATACCTTTATTTATTATTAAAACTTCTACCTTACTTATAGCTAGAGATCTATATAGCAGTAACCTATATATATAACTATACTCTATTACAGTTAAGAGGTTAGAAGACCCTATATAAACTCCTATACTAGTCTATAAAGAGTAATACTACTATACCAGATATCTTCCACCTATAATAATATAGCTATAAAGTATTTACCTTAACTATATAAGCTTAACTTTATAAAAACTACTTCTAGTACTTTAACCCTAAAGCTTAGATTAGATATCTTATTAGCTATACTTTATTAAACTCCTACTAAGTTTAGTACCTAGCAAAGCAAGAAGTTATTACTATAAGAGATATTAGGTTTAATAAAAGTATAAAATTTAGCAGCAATATTAATAAGTAGAAGAATAACTTCCAGGAGATAACCTAGAAGGAAATATATAACTACTATAATAATATTATTAAGTTAATAAAGCTATAATAAACACTAGACCTAGATAATACTAAGAATAACAAAGAAGCTAAATAGTTACTACTAATAGATCTAATAGAGACTAATAAGGTTAATATACTAACTAAGCCCTAGCTATAAGATAAGTTTAAATACTTCTAAGCTTAGTTCTAACTTATTACTCTATCTTAATCTCTACTCTTATTATTCTTTTAAGTAATAGGGGATCTTAAGGTAAAGGGGGGAGGGGTTATTACTGCTAAATCTAAGAAATTCAGGATTAATTTAAGAACCTCCTATAAGGCAGTATTCTTAGCTAGTATAAAGCTAAGTAAATTAATTAAGTAGTAAGATAACCTCTATCTATATCTATAGTCTAGCTAACCTAGAGCTAGTAAGGAGTATAACTAGGTATTAAGCCTTAAAGCTAGAAGCTTCCTACTTAGTCTAATAGTATTAAATAATTCCACTAAGAATAGGTTAAAGAGGTATCTAAAAGGAACCTGCTAGAAAAATCTACTATTATTACCCTTATCTCATAGTTAACTAGCTAGTCACTTATTAGGGGATAAGTTTAGAGAAGCTGAAAAATTATATCTAAATAGTTATAAACTATTAAATTTATAGGTTAAAGTGCCTAGTATAATAGTATAAGGTTATAAAGTTCTCAGCTACTACTAAGTATATACCTATAAGCTAGATAAGTATAGGAAACTTATTAAAGTTAAAGTAAGACTTATTATTAGAGGAGATTAATAGCCTTATAATCTGAGAGATACCTATACTACTACCTTAGCTAATATATCTTTTAGAACTCTTATTATAGTTATAAACTAGTTTAATATAAACCTCCTATAATATAATGCAGTTAACGCTTTTATTTATACTAATTTTAATAAAAAAGTCTATATAGAAATAGCACTAGGATATTAGAAGAGCAGATATATTTTAAAGTTACTTAAAGCCCTCTATAAACTTTGCTATTTACTACTTCTATAATAATAACACCTAGAAATAGGTCTTATAGTAAGTAGATTTAAGTAAATAGCTAGTAAAAACTACTACTAGTATAATAGTAAAATCCTATTTTTCTTCTATATTAATAACTATATATTTATATATCCCCCTTTTAAAGAGATTAAGATAAGATAGCTAAGTAGTAAACTCTAACTATAATACTACCTTAAAGAAAGAAAGGATATTTAGTAGTTTCTAGGAATTAAGGTTATTTAAGATTAATATAGATATAAACTATAGCTCTTATAGTTATCCTTCTTTAAAAAGCTATTAAAACTCCTAGATAGCAAATTAATAAGAGACTATAAAACCCTAATAGTATAAGAAGAACTCCTACCCTATAAAGGAGAGGTAATAAAAACTAATATTATAAGATACTAGTAAAAGGTGGGATTACTACTATATGCTATAGTAATAATAAGACTTAATATCTTATTTATAGTTAGCAGACTTACCCACTTTAACTAAAACCCTAAACCTTATTACTAATATACTACTAACTATATTATTTAATACCTTATATAAATAAAGAGACTATACCTAGAATATAGAGTTTCTAAGAGATTAACTAAAAGACTTAAAGTCATATCAAATACTAGTTTCACAGATAATATATAAAACTATAAAAGCTCCTAATCCTTTATAATAAAGCTCTTTAAAGGGATAATATTATAGAGGGTAAATAAGTAAAATATAGTTACTATATTAACTATAGAGGCAAAGCTTCTCACCCTCTCTTAAATAGTAAAGGAGAAACTATTTGCAAGTTAACTTATTACTACTCTATAAGTTTCTCTCTTAAATAATAAACCACCTAAATTCATAGGTCCTATAGCTGCTAATATACTAAAAGTCATAATCCAGTATAATAACCTATAAACTATAAGTCTTATTATAAAAGAGATATTCTAGCTATAAATAAAACTCTACTATATTAATATTTATAACTACTAGTTATAATAGGAGGTTATAGAAGGGTATATTAAGGTTATCCACACCCTTTTAGCTGAACTAATAGCTAATAGACTTATAAAAGCCCTCCTATAGCAGTCTTATAAGAGATTTATTACTTAGTTAAGCCTTATTAATAAGTTATAAATAATTATAGAGGCCTAGAAGAGAGAGGAGTTATAAGATACTAATAGCAATATCAGGCCCAGATTTAAGTAGGCCTAACACCTAACCTAAAGGGGTAACTTTATAGTTACTATACTAGTTAAATTAACCTGTTAAATACCTCACTAACTATAATACTAAACCTATATAAAAGAGAGGATATCACACTAATATTTAAGCCTTTAAGTATATAGTTTACTAGAAACTTTACTTATATAAGATTAAGTCTTTTTTACCTTCTTACTATTATATAATAACTCCTCCTTAGAAGCTAATAATACCCTTATAAGCCACGCTAATAAGACCTTACTATTAATAGTAATACCTCCTTAAAATACCCTATAAGAAGTAATAAAGAGTAATAGAGAGTAGTAATCCCTCTTACTATAAATAAGTAATTCTATAAGATAAAGCAGTTAAATTAAGCTAAGACTAATAACTATAAAAGAAGCAATACCCCCTCTATATAGTAATCCCTCTCACTAATAAGATTCTTAAGTTATTACTACTTAAATAAGTCTGTTATCACTAACTTTCTAGGTATAGCCTATAAAGCCTCAAATCAGATAAGAAGAATAAGTTATAATACTATAATTAAGGGCTAAGAGCCTAAATACTTTATAATAACCTATAAACACTACTAGGAGATAATACCAGAGAAGGTATTATAAGATAGGTAAATAACAGGGTTATAAAGTTATTAGTAGGTATATAGGATATTAGATAACTTTATGTTAAATAGATATATTTAGATAACCTTAAATATACTAGATTTAAAGCGCTTTAGAGTTAATTAGCAAACTTAGCTAGTTATACTATATTACACTATATTATATTAAAACTGAAGGGGCATATTAAATCGACCCCTTAGCGTATGCAGTGACGCGCTAAGTGTGCGCAAAAGCAGCAGCAACTGTGGCGCAATGGCGTGACACAGATATTAGCCACTTTTAGGCATAAATAATGCATGGATCTATGCACAGAGATTTCCAGATAGCTACACACTTAATATATTATCATTTTTGCACCCCATACTATACAATTCAATAAGAGGCCACTCTCTATAACTATAATACTATACTAAGTAATACTAAATAGATTATAAATATAATAGCTAAGATTAGAATAATTAATTTAGCTACTCTAGTCTATACTAAAACTATAGGTAAGATAATTTAAAATAATAATAAGATCCTAAAAAATAAAGATACTATATCTATAAAAGGATAGCCTACTATTTAATAAACTATATATAAAAAGAGAGAGATAAAGTATATTCCTGCTTTTAAAGTAATTTATAAGTTTAAGATATCTTAAAGATAGCTTATTAATAATTTGTTATATAGCCCAGACCTCCTCTAGAGCTCTCAGCGCTACTAGCGCCGCCCTCTAAGCGCTGCACCCACTGTGCAAGGCTCTATATATAGACCCTTACCCATAGCCACTCCTTTTCTGCTATAATAGATAACTTCTTCCCACTTGCCCTGCGCCTATATATGTGACAGTTATAAGCCTAGCTCTGCTGACCGCCTGGTTTACCCCTGACTGTTACCTGTGGGCGCAGGAGAGTCGATCTCACACGCTCTTTACCTCTACTCTTCTCGCGCGCCCGCTGCGTTACGCCGACTTGCGCGCTGCGTTACGCTAACTTGCGTGCTGCGTTATACCGACTTGCGCGCTGCGTTACGCTGACTTGTGCGCTGCGTTACGCCGACTTGCGTGCTGCGTTATACCGACTTGTGCGCTGCAATATGTCAGATTGTAGGGTCCGGAACGCGCAGTGCGAGTCGGGCGCGACGTTAGTCCGGCTCCGTGCACGGGCCTGAAGCAGCCCGGGCGCGCTAACTGCACCCAGGGTGCGCGCAGGAAAAAGGGGTTAGGACGCGCCTAAATAAGAGTGAATACATAGAATTACACATATATAATAATATTATAAATATATATATAATTATGCCTAATTTAATAATTAATAGTTTAATATATACTATATTACTATAAATACTACTCTAAAAACCTTAATTATAAGATAATAACTACTATAACTACCTTTTAGCTATATAGATATAGTAACTAAATTCTCTAGTTTAACCTTCTATATATAAAGGTATCTAGCTTTAAGCTATAAAATAGTATTAATCTATATATTACTATTTTAAATATAGATAGTATACTTTAAAGCTGCTTTATAGATAAGATTATAGAGCTAACTATTCTAGATCTATCTCTAACTACTCTATAAATAGTATAGTAAATAGTATAGTAGTTATACTACTAAGTAATAATATAACTACTATATATACTAATATAATTATAGACCTATCTAAGATAAATTATAAACTATACTAGGTATACTAAGTAGATTATATATTTAGAGATAAGTATTATAAAGTATATAAGAAGTAATAATATATACTCTAAGACTAGATCTATAATAATATCCACCTAGATCTCCTATATCTATACTATATTATAGATAAGAGTATTAACTACTAGATATATATACTCTATAAGAGTATTAGTATTAATAGTTATAAATATAAAGCTATAGCTAGAAGTAGTTATACTATAACTCTAAACCTCCTAGTATATAAGAAGCTACTTATAAAGCATAATATAAAAGAATAGCTTATAAAGTAAGAGAAAGCTATTACTAAAGTATAGACTAGTAGTCTTATATAAGTAAAGAAGCCTAACTAGTAGTTTATAGACTTTATAATAGCTCTTAGTAATAGCAGTTTAGATATCTAGATCTATATATACTAAATAATAATATAACTATATATAAATACTAGCTTTCTTATTATAGAAGATATACTAAAAAACATCTAAGTTACTCTTAATATATTTAAAATAGCTAATCTATATACTAAAATAAGCTAAGGAGTGTTTAGCCTTACTATACTAGTAAATAATAATAATACTATATCTAAGAATAACTTAGAAATATCTAAGAAACAAAAACCTACTATATACTAAGTATATAGAAGAGGGTAACCTATAGTATCTAAAGGCTATAAAAGAGTATCTATAACTATATAAATAACTAATAAAAAGAGCCTTTACTTAGCTTACTATAGCTACTACTTCTTAGCTAAGTGCTAAATTATATTTAAAGAGCTATATCTAAAGCACCTTTAGAGAAGTAAATCCCTCTACTACTTAGTAAAGGAGTATATTAATAATAATAAAGAGCTTATAAAGTAGATTTATAAGCTTAAACTAAGTAGTAGATAGTATATAGAGAATAAATAACTATATAGCTACTATAGAGAAACCCTTAAGTCTATATTTTATATATAGCTAAATAACTACTAACTCTATAACTTTACTATTCTAGACTCTAGAGTAATAATATATATATTTAATAATACTATATAGTTTACTATACTTATAGAAGTAGCTTCTAGTAACTTTCTATAAATAAATATATATTAGGTCTCTATTAAGAAATATAGTATAGTTAATATTAAGGTAAAGAGGTATAGTAGAGGCATAATATATCTATAACTATATAATATAGCACTCTATTATAGATTTATAAATAACTTTATATTACTTAGAAAGCTATATTAATATAATATCTAGTAAGATATAAATCTATAAAATAACTATCTTTAAAGATTAGATTATACCTATCTCTATATATTAGATAAGAGGTATTACTAGCAGGTTTTTAAGTATAGAGAGACCTTAGGGAGTGCCCTGCTATAGAGTAAAAGGAATAAGGCAGGTGCTATACTCCTTATAAACACTTAGTAACTCCTAGCTAAGTACTATATATATATATATATAATATAGCAATACAGTAATAACCTATCTATAGTAATATTATAATATAATACTAATATCTTAGATATCTAGGCTTAGAAGCTATTTAATATCTCTTAAATAGTATAAGAGAAGTCTATCTTATCTAAGGAGGTAAGTTTATTATAATAATTAACTATAATATCTATAATATAGATAAAGTTTGCTGCTAAGTATAATAAGCTCTATAAAAGTCTATTAAGTATATAGAGCTAGGTAAATATATTACTCTAGACTTCTATAATTATAATAAAGAATATAAAGAGTATTACTGAGACAGAGCAGTGCAGACAGCCTAGTTTAGAGAGTGCCCAGACAGGTATATTAGTCAGCATAGTATAGCAGGACTTTTGCCTTATTAAGGGCAGAGAGGAGGATAGAGGAGTATTATCAGTTAGTATTACTATAGTTTATCTTATTATTTAGAAGATTTTATTACTTTTACTTAATAGTTTATATCTATAATAAGGTTATTATACTTAGAGAGATCCTTTTCTTTATTCTAAAACCTCTAGATATAAAGCTATAATATTATAATATTTCTATATAAGTATATAGGAGTATATAGTTTTATTATTTGTATCTTAAGGTTCTCAGCTAGTTTTAATAGTGCCTAGAAGCAGATTCTTCTCTCTTAAGACTTTCTCTATAGTGCTTAAAAGGGGTATACTTCTATACTATATAAATAGGCTTATATTTAACATAAACCTATATTATATTATCCTAACTACTTAACAGAATATTAACTTTATAAACTTAGTAGCTATAATAATAAACTTTATAAAATAATATTTAGAAGTCTCTTTATAGACCTAATCTAAGAAAACACTAAGTATAATAGCTATATAGTTAGAGTTTTTAGATAGGGATACTTAAGACCCTAAAAGTCTAGCTATAATAGCTTTAGACTTTATTAAATTAAAAAGTTTTCTCTTCCCTCCTTAGTCCTTATATAGGTAGAGCTAGTATTTACTTTCTATAACCTAGAACCTAATAATTAGTAATAAAGCAATAAATTAATAACACTAGTTAGGCTAATAAGCTTAACTAAGGGGATTTAGGCCCTATCTTAGTTACTATATAGTTAGTATCTATAAAATTAAGGAAATTATAGTATTATATTACTTATAAGAAAGAATAAAAGAGAGTCTATAAACTTATAGATAAGATAGAGGCTATAACTACCCCTAGCTATATTAAAAAGGAGAGCCTATATATTTATAAAAGGGATAGAGGCTATAACTACTTCTAGCCTATAATTTATAACTACTACTTAAAAAGAGAAGGAGATTAAAGCTCTCTTTCTCTCTATCTACTTAATTATTATAGATTAAATCACTATATAACTCTTCTCTTTTATTATTAAATAATTTAAATATTAATAAACTTTAGTATTAACACTAATATTAAATTATAATAAATTATATTAACTACTTACTATACTATATCTAAGTAATACTCTAAGAAATCTAGGAAAGCTCTTAAAGTTAATATATCCACTTTAAACTCTTCTAGCTCTAAGAACTATACTCTAGATATAGAACCCTTTAAGGGAGCTATATTTAAAAGTATTTAGGAATAAGCTTTTTGCTCTACTACTATAATAATAATAGATCTAAGATATCTTTACTTTTATAGTTCTAAAACACTAAGATTAGTTACTAGGTTTATACTAATAAGGATATCTATAATAAGTATAAAAACTATAGAGATATAGCTTCTCTTAGATTATAGAGAATAGATCTAGGCTAGTAGCTAGATAAGGTTATATCTATAAAGGCTACTATTATACCTTTTATAGAAGATTTAGCCTCTCTACTTACTATTAGTATTATAGAGGTAATTAAGAAATTAGCTAAAGCTATATAAAAGTAGCACTTTACTACTCTAATTATTCCTTATAGCCTAGAAGCTTCTAAGTTTACTAATAATAATATTTCTAACTTTCTTAAAAACTATCTATCCTATACTAAGCTCTATAGATAGAATAAGGAGAAAATAATTACCCTAGTTAGCTAGTATTATATTAAGGTTTATTAGCAAACCTTTAAGAATATTTCTACTTAATATAATAATTAGCTCTCTCTTAAGGATACTCTCTATAAGATATATAGTATTATAGACCTAAATACTTATCTAGACCCTAATAAAGAGCTTTAAAGCCTTATTTCTAGCTTAGAGATTAGTAATTCTAAGTATATCTCTAAATTTCTTACTAAGGTTAGTAATCTTTAAAATAGAGCAGCTAAGAAGAGACTATCTATACTACTTAATATAGAAATTAACTATATTATTTTCTACTACTTTCCTAAATAAACTATAAGATATATTTTAAAGATCCTCTATAAAGACTACTAAAGTCTCCTTTTAGTTTCTTAGATCTAGATAGAGGTTATAATTACTAAATAGATTTAGTTTTAATAGATATATATATAACTATAAAGTATTAGAAAAGATACTCTAGCTAGTATACTAATAACTATACTTAAGTTTAAGCAATTAAGAGTATTATCTATAAAGGCTAAGCTAAAAAATAAGATAACTAGTATCTCTAACTAGAAAGTCTAAGTAGATAACCTTACTGCCTACTTTAAGAATATAGAGATTAAGCAGATTAGAACTAGGTATTATATTAATACCTCTTAATATAACCACACTATTAATAAAGTTAGTATATATACTACTAATATAACTAATATCTAGCCTATATAGAAGCCCTTATAGTATAACTATTATAGTAGTAAGTTTTATAACTATAGCTTTATATATAGAGGATATAGCTATATACTCTTTAATCTAAGAGGAGGCAGTTACTTAGACTTAGTAGGCTTTAAATCTTACTACTAGCTAAGACCTCTAAGGTTTATAGAGACTATTAACTCTAATACCTATTATATCTATAGTAAAGAAGAATATCTTACTAGGAATTATAAAGCTACTAGAGCTTTCTCTAATATAAAACTATACTTATTTTATAGAAGCTATTAGTAAATTAGTGCTCTATAAAGTTCCCTCTATATCTAGGTTCTTAATAAAGAGATTAATAAAGGCTACTAATAGAGCTAGTATAACCTAATAATTATTTCTTTTCTAATCCTTATAGCTAGTATAGATAAGACTAAATAGCTAGAAGCTAGTATTCTTACCCTTTATAGATACTTTCTAAGCCTTTATAGAGTTAAGTTCTAGCTTAAGAGCTATAAGCAGTTTAATAAGTATACCTAGTATACTATATAGAGAACTCTAAGGCCTCTAATCTCCACTTTAGCTATAAAGACCCCTCCTATTAGTATAGTAATCTTAGATACTATCTATAATATTCTTAATATCTATATACTAGCTTCTAGTATCCTAGCTATAGTTCTCTTTATAGATATAAGTATTAATACTATAACTAGATTATAAACTCAGAGCTACTATATAATATCTTACTCTACTACTAGATCTAAGAAGAGGGTTTATATTATAGACCTAAATATAGTTTATTTTTCTACTCTACCTCTAAAGCCTTATATTAAAGAAGTTATAGATAAGAATAAGAATACCCTAGTTAAAAACAGCCTCTTAGAAGCTACTAAGACCCCTTAACCTAAATCTTTTATTATAATATTAGAGAGCTAAATCCTCACTAAAGACCTATAAGCTAAGTAAGCAGATAGAAAGATTACTATCCTAGAATCCTTTCTTTGCTAGGTCTAGTATAACTATAATAATATAGTTTATAAGTATATAAAGCTAGTTATCTAGAACTATCTCTAGTAGAATAGTAATTAATAGCTAGATATATTTATACCTATAGAGAGAAACCTACTTAGCTATATTATAAAAGCCCCTAGATTAAGTAGATAGCTTATATAAGAAATCAGGTATTAAAATAATATATAAGCAGACCTAACCTTTATATTCTAGTATAAAGCACTCTTATAAGTAGAGATTAGTGCTATTAAAGCCTATATTTAAGTCTAAGTTTATAAAGAAGAGGCTATAGTAGTTTAGACACTTTATAAAGCTACTATAATAGACTAAGAGCAGGGTTTAAATATAATCCTCTTTTACCTAGTATCCTGCCTAACTCCCTTTTCTTTAACTAGCCTCTTTTACCCCTTTATAGATATAATTTATAGTTTCTAAGCCTTTATAAATAGCCTAATACTCTCTATTTTTAGTTAACTACCTCTCTATAATATAGTAAGTATTAATATAATAGATATTATCCTATCTAGTACTTAATTTAAGGAGAACCTTAATATACTAGTTACTTCCCTTAATAACTTAGTAGAGTATCTATACTATACTATAGTTACTTACTAGTATAGAGTTCTTACTATATAAGACTTTATTATACTATACTTCTAGGTTACTATAAGGATTAGCTAGTCTGCACACTTAGAGTAATATAGAATTATTAATACTAGTATTACTATTAATATTATCTCTAAGAAATATATTAGCTATAATAGTATATAGAAAAGTATTATCCCTATATACCTTAAAGTCTAAGGCTTTATAAATACTTAAGCTATAGTAACTTTTAAGGGTATAATAGTTAAGAATATCTATATTAATAGCTATTATATACCTAATATCCCCTTCTTTATTAGCCTATATAGCAAAATATCTAAGAATATAATCCTTAGAGCCCTATTTATTATATATACTAGGATAATACTAAAATACTTACTAACTTAGATAATTAGTATCTTTTAGGCTAGTAATTAGAAAATCTATACTCCTTTAATATTCTATACTTTAGATTTTACTAATTACTTTACTACTATTCTCTCTAATCTTACTAACTTCTCTTATACTTAGTAAGCCTATTTAATTTCTATAGAGGAGGGAAAATAGAAGCTACTACTACTAATCCTAATATAGTAGCTAGCTTAGTAATTATAGAAATTAATAGATAACTAAGTAAAAGTCTATAACTATAGCTTTATAACCCAGAAAGCTAGCCTAGCCTATATATACTAAAAGAGATAATATTAATAATAAAAGCTAATTTACTAAAAGGTTTTAACTTTCTAGTCTAAGAGAAATTAGAGAAGAATAAGGAGGTTTTAGTAATATTTAATAAGAATAGTAACACTTTTTATATAGTATTTAAAGTTTCCCTTAAGCAGGCTATTATATTAAAAATAGAAGCAATTATCTAGGCTATTTTAGAATTATAAAGATATACTTCTAGATACTAATTCTATAAAGAAAAGCAGTACTATAACTATTATAAACCCTTTCTAAAGAAGTTTTATAGATATTACTACTAGAGAAAGAGGAAAAAAGCTAACTATATAGACTCTAACTATATATCTAGCTATAAGATAGAGGAGGTTCTAGCACTTCTAACTAATATTCTAAGTAAATCTCTCTTTTTCTAGAAATAAGGCAGAAATAGAGACTAGCTAACTTATTAATAAAAGAAAGAGCTAATCCCTACTAAGCTATATAATAGTGCTAAGCTTATATTATTTAGAATAGCTAAGCACCTTCTTATATATAATAAGGCTACTCTTTTTAGAAACTAAAAAACTACTATTAATATCCTTAATATAAAAAGACCTAAGCATACTAGAACTCTTAGCTATATAGTTAAGGAATTTAACCCTAGTATTTAGGAGTATTATAAGAAGTAAGTAGTATATAAGACTAACTTACTAAAGTTTACAACTAATAAAAAGCTTTAATAACTTCTCCTTTTTACTAAAATATACCTTTTACTCTTTGCAAATCTATTTAACTTAGAATAGGGAATTAGATTTAATATAGCTAATACCTAGATATACTATTAGTCCTATTAGAGAGAGAACCTCCTAGAAAAGGTTTTAATAAGAATCTAAGATAAGTTAAGAACTAATTATATCTATAATAACACTTTATCCTTTATATATAGAGAGGTTAATATAATATATAAGATAAAAAATAAGAAAGTCTAGCTAGTTAATAACTTATCTTCTAATAGCTTAATATCTAAAGGAAACCTAGAGTAAAAATTAAAAGCTTAAGTAAAAGTAAAAGAGAACCTTAAATTAGTATTAAAAAGCGCTTTTATAAACCTTATCTAACTAAAGTTTTTAACTATTTCTAAGAGAGAGTAACTTATAGCAGAGTAACTTAATAAGATTTTAGTAATAGTAAACCACCTTAATCTAAAAGAGAAGAAGCTTTTCTTTATAGTTCTAAGTAATAGAGAGAAAGCTCTTATATAGAGTTTTAAGTATTATAAATCTATTTATCTATTTATAGCTCTTTTATAAATAATTAGAGTTATTTCTTATAAAGCCTAGTAAGTAAGAAGCATACTAATTTTAAAGGTCTTAGAGAGTAATATAATAATAATCCTAAAAAACAGGCTAAAGAAGGGTATCTTTAAGTAAAGTTATATAGCTTACTAAAACCCCTTTTTTCTAATTAAGAAGAAGGATAGAAAGATATATCTTATTAACTCTATAATAAAGGTTAATATTATTACCCTATATAATATAGCTCTGCTCCCTTTTAGTAATAAGTTCTTAGAAGACTTTATAATATACTAGCTTCTCTTACTATTAGATTTCTTCTCTAGGTATAACTAAGTTCTACTAAATCTATATAGCTGCTATATTATAACCTTTATAATACTAATTAGCCTCCTTTAAATATATACTCTGTTTTAAGGAGCTATTAATTCTATAGCCTAGTTTATAAAAGTTATAATATAAATCCTATATAATCTAATTCTAACTTATTATAAAGCTTTTCTTAATAATATAGCTATTAAGGGCTCTACTTTAAAGTATAATAATAAAGAAGTCTCTAGTTACCCTAGACTATATAGATATATCCTAGAATATATTTAGAATATTAATAAGGTTTTTATTAATATTAAGTTAGCTAGCTATACTATTACTATTAAGAAATTATAATAGGCCTAGTAATCTATTACTATTATAGAATATATTTATAGTATTAGTAGCTAAAGGCTAGAGAAGTTAAAGATTATTAAGATTAGGAAATAGAGGGTCTATAATAACCTCACTAATCTCAGATTCTTTCTTAGTATTATAATATTCTATTAAGTTTAGGTTTAGGGATTTTTAGCTATAGCTAGGCCACTTATAGCACTCTTAAAAAAGGATACTCTATTTAAATAGAACTAGCCTTAATAGTTAGCTATAGATATTTTTAAGAACTAACTTATCTCTACTTCTATTCTTATTAGGCTTAACTATAGCACTAATATAGGTAAAATCTACCTTATAGTTAATACTAATAGCCTTAGTTAGAGCACTATTCTTAGTTAATATATTAATAGTAAGTATATAGTTTCTAGATATAAGAGTAGCTTATAGACTAGTATAGAGCTAAACTATAATACTAAGAAAAAGTAGTTAAGAAGTATACTTAAAGCTTTTAAATAAGTCTGCTTTTATCTCTATAGTTACTACTTTATACTAGAAATAGATACTAAGACTCTTATTACTTAGCTTAATAGTGCTGCCTCTAACCTACTTAGAGCTCTTATTATCTAATAGATCTTATAGATTTATATATTTAACTTTAAAGTTAAGTACCTACCTAAAAGCTAGAACACTATAGCTAATAGATTATTTTATAAACCTAGTAAATTATTAAATAAGCTTAACTAAGATACTAAAAGAGAAATTAATAACTAGATTAATAAGTAAATCTTTTTTATAAACCTAATTACTATCTCTTTCTTTAATAAAGTATTAATAGATAGAGATAGAGTTTACTCTACTAAGATCCTTACTACTAAAGTTAATAATATTCTATAAAAGTCTCTAAGACTTATAGATATCTCTAATACTATACTAAATAGCTTTTTATACTAAAATCACTACTTATACTAAATTACCTACTATCTTAGTATCTTAAAATAGCTAGATAGAATTAAGCCTAGTCTATACTATAAGTTTAAAAAGGAGGCTAGGAAATTCTTCTTAAAGAATAAGTTATTATTTATATATTCTAGCATATATAAGCCTACTCTATAATAAGTTATAAATAATTTATAAACCTAAACTAAGCTTATTATAAAAGTATACTAAGAGAGTAAGTATAGAGAATATAATATAGTTATTAAATAGTTAATAGAGTAGTATTACTAGTATAGCCTCTATTAATAAGTTAGTAAATAAGTCTAAACTTATAAAGATTATTAAAAATATAGGCCTAGATATATAGATAACTCTCACTATTTCTCAGCACTCTTAGAGCTGCTATTTACTTATATAGTATTAGATATATAAAAGGTTAGCAAATAGAATATAGTTAAAGCCTAGTGCCTCCTAGATAGATAGATAGAGGCTTAGTAAATATAGTAAGCTAACTCTCACCTTATTACTAAGTTTATATAGGAGGATATTATTTATTACTATAGGCTCTATAGTATACTTATTATTAATAGAGGCCTAGAGAATAAGAGCGCAGTTATTAAATTTAACTATAAGTATAGGCTTAAGCAGAAAGTTACTACTACCTATAACCTATATGCTAATAATACTATTAAAGTTAGCTACTAAACTATTATATATACTTTTACCACTTAGATAAAGAATATAAATAAGAACTTCTAGCTATTCTTTTAAGCTATACTATTTACTAATAAAACTTCTATTAGAGCCTTAACTAGCTATAGCTCCTTCTACCTACTCTATAGGTATAAAGCTATAACTCTAATAGAGATATTTATACTAACCTAGAGAGTGCTAGTATAAAACTAGGTAATAATATCTAAGGAGAAGCTCCTTATATAGATAAGAGCTTTTAAATAGCTTAATAAGAACTGCACTGCTATATAGAAGATAATTACAGCCTAGTATAAGTATATTACAGATAGGTTTAATTACTAAAAACACTATATCTTATATAGTTAGGAATTAGAAGTAGGGAACCTTATCTTAGTATTTAATATTAAATAGTATATAGATAAGTCTTTAGATATTAAGCTTAACTACTATTAAAAAGGCCCCTTTAGGATCTATTTAAAGGCCTCTAATAACGCTTTATATTAGCTTAAAACCCTTATAGGGAAACCCCTTTATAGATTAACTTATACTAGAAACTGCCTAAAGAAGTTTATTAAGGCTCTAGAAGGTTTTTAGGAACTAGAAAATATTAACTAGTATAGACTTAACCTTATAGACTAACTTAATAAGATTTACTCTACCTATAGTTACTCCTACTCTAATAAAGGTAATAAAGAAGAAGTAGAGAAACCTTTTACTAACCTTAATAATACTAACCCTCTATTAATAAGTAATCTAGATAGTAATATTCTATAGTAGATTATATACTTAGTAGTATATTTATAGGCCTTAAAAGAGACCCTTAACTAGATAAGAGTAATATAGAAACTTTATATAGAGCTTTAGCTATTTAATCTAATTAGAAATAGTTAGTATACTAAGATAGGAAATAACTCTATATAACCTACTAGAATTAGCACTACTATAGAGAAATAGGCCTTTTTATATCTATAATAGGTAAGGCTTATACTCTTAGAGAGAGCCTTATTATACTTTCTGCCTTAATTACTTAACTATAATTTCCCAGCTTAGTATATTAAAACAGACTATAGAGATAATACTAAGACTAGCCTACTTATACCTATATTATCCTGCTTACTATTTAAGTCTACCCTTATACTCTTATAGTCTTAATCTTACTAGTAATAGTAATATTAAGTCTAAGTACTATTATTATATTAGAGATTATACTACTAAGGTTACTGCTATATAGAACCTATTAAGAGTATACTATAACCTTCCTAGTAATTAGTATACTCTATTTCTCTCTATTACTGCTTAGGTATTCTATACCTTATTCCAGGAGATCCCTCTTTATAGCCTCCTACCTTAACTAGATAGTCTTCCACTTTAAGTACTAGATTCTAACTTATTATTACTTAAAAGGTCTTTAAGTTATAGTTTAACTTTAATAATTTAGCTATACTTATAATACCTAGCTAGTTATTTTTTATACTATTTCTAGATTAGATTTCTATACTTAGTATTTCCTAGAAGATATATCTCTATATAATATTATATTATTTTATATTATCTATCTACTCTTCTTTAGTTTCCACTTCTATAATAATTACTTATCTATTTTATATTTATAATAATATTCTTGCTTTTAAATTAACTCTTTGCTTATTCTCTTATATAACTATAGCCTTATATAGATAGTTAGGTTAGTAAGTTTTCCTAGCTATAGATAGTTATATTACTAAAGAAACTAGAAATAAAGAAACCCTCCTATCTATATTTTAAGGTACTCTACTATATTAGAAAAGTATTATTATAGCTAGTTAATTTTACCTAATTTACTAAAACTTTATATAATTTTTCCTGGTTTTTCCTGATTTCTCCTATATTATTTTATATAGAATATATATATTAAAGTATTTTAAGGTTAAATAAGAAGGATTTTATTTATTAATTTGCATTTTTAGATCTATAAAGATTACTAAATATATAGAATATTATATTAGTTCTTTCTTTTTCCTGCTCTTTTTCTTTAAACTCTAGTTAGGATTTTAAGCTGCTCTCTCTTATTAGAAATAGAGATATCTAAATTAGCTAGAAAGTAACTAATAAGGATAAATAGTAACCTAGACTTATACTCCTTTAGCTAAGTTTTATAGTATTCTACTATAGTTCTAAACTCTAGATAAGTTACTCTAAACCTCTCTATAGTTTACTAGTTAATCTAAGACTAGGTAACTACTTCCTTAAACTTACTACTTTATTACTCTAGATTACTTATACTATAGCTAAAAGCCTTATAGTTTCTCTTAGAGTTAAAGAAACACTTAGAATCTTATTTATAGTAAAGATAGTTAGTATAAGTATTACTAGATATACTTATATACTTAAAATATAGCTTATAGATCTAGGCTCTAATAGCCTTATTATAGAGAGAGTAAGTATACTGCTTATAACTACTATAAGAAACTATATTATAATCTCTATTAGCTTAAATATAAAAGCTATAGCTAATCTTAGATCTATTAGAATTAATTATTATTACTAGCTAAAGTTTAAAAATACCTATAACTACTAAGGTAATAAAGATATATCTATAAAATAGTAGTCTCTTCTCTATTATACTCTAGTAATAAAAACTAGTATAAGCCTCCTAGAACTAATAAATAATAATCTTATAGTTATCTAAAGGCAGGACTTTTATATAGAAGTTTACTTTATAGTATAGCTAGAAAGGCTTTAAAAGCTTAAATAAGTACTATATAAGAGATACTATAACCTATATAAAAAGATTAGTAAATATATAAAGTAAAAGCTAAAAAGATAAGTCTACTTACTATAAAGAAGTTAATAGAGAGCTTAATATATAGAAGAGAGTTATAGTTTCTCTTATTAGAAACTAGTTTATTTATAGAAAGCTAGAAAATATACTTTCTTAGCTAAGTTAGTATATAAGGATTATTAGAATTTCTAATAAAAGCTATAACTAATAAGTACTAAAGAAAGCTTAAAATTATACTTTATAAATATAAAAGAGGAATTACTATCTCTATTATATTATAAAAGTAGAAGAAAAAGCTAGAGAGAGCTAGAAGAGATCTAGTTATATAACCTAGTTACTCTACCTCTTACTAAATTATTTACTTAAAAAGTTAAGCTTTCTTTATAGTTAAGATTAATTAGATAAGAAAAGGAGTTAACTCTTATAACTACTTCCTCTTACTACTTATTCTTATTCTATCTCTTTATTCTAGTTAGTTAATAATTAGTAACTAGTAATTTATTTCCTTTAACCTATATATAAATAAATACTTTATCCCTCTTAATATAAATAGATTTAACCTATTAATAATTAATTTAATATTATAGCTTAGCTTAATTTATAATCTAAGCTCTCTTTATAGATACTTAACTATAAATTTCTATTCTAATCTATACTTACCTATATATAACCCTCTTTTTATAATATTATAGACTTTTACACTTTTATATTACTTATATAACCTTCCCCCCTTACTAGAAGCCTTAATTAAGTCTATAATTACCTCCCTTTACTCTATTTTTAATAATATCTTTATCTAAGAGTTTTCCTATTAAGATTACTAATATCTAGGTTAAGAAAGTGTTTCTTATTACTATTTTAGAGAAATTTTCTTAGAAGTAAGATAAGTAAAATAGTAAGCTCTTAGAGATTATAGTTATATTTACTAACTCTACTCTCTTTAAGAAAACCTTAAATACTCTAGCTATAAGAATTAATAAGTAATACTTAGCTAGGTAAATGCTTCCTTTTTACTTCTAATTTTCTCTTAAACTAAATAAGAATCTTAAATATAAAAAGCTCTAGTAGCTTTATCTTAGTGCCTCTATAGCTTAACTTTATATTTATTTCTAATAGCCTTAACTTACTAAATCTTAATAACTAAGCTAGATTAAAGAGAATAAAGAAGAGCTAGCTGCTATAGTTAACTTATTTAATCTATAAGAAACTATTTAAACTAAAACTTTTCCTTTAGCTTCTAATATAGAAACTAGTTTTTAACTTCTTACTTATAACCTCTCTAATAGAATTAGCCTTATTAAATAATACTATATCTCTATTAATACTAGGATTAAAGATAGTAGAGCTACTATATAGAAAAGATAGCTTACTATACTTATTCTCTAATTACTAGCTAAAAAGAGTACTAGCAAAGAGGTAGTCTTTTACTCTATCTTACTTATTAACTAACTTTTAAGCTTTTTCTATTTCTATAATAACTTTTAGTATAATAAGAAAGCAGAATTATATTTTAAGATACTAATTAGAGCTATAATAGCTATCTATAAGCCCCTTAATAGTATAATATCTATCCTTAAATACTTAGTTAAAGTTATCTATATACTCTAACTCTAAGAAAGGTAGCTATAAGTATTAGATATACTCTGTTTTAAGTAGCTTTACTACTATATATAACTAGGATTAGCTAAATACTAAACTAGTTCTTTCTTTAAAGAGATCTTTAATATATAGATAAATTAAATCACTTCTAAGTTCTATAATAGAGATCTAGAAATAGATAGTATAGTCTTTCTAACTCTATTAAGGATTACTAATAGGGCTAAGTATATTAAAAAGACTATCTCTCTACTATATAATAAGAAAATTTAGAAAATAATTTATACTTAGAACTTTATAGTTTCTAACTCTATATTTATAGATAGATTAACTCTAGTATAGCTCTATCTTAGATATCTTAAAATACTTAACCTTAACTTTAAAATATCTATATCTAATATTTAAGTTATAGAAGCTTTTATATCTATTAATATATCTATTAAGCCTCTTATAGACCTAAATCTAAGTCTATCTAAGAACTATAATACTAGAATAAGAGATATTATTAATAATTACTCTATAGTTAATATTATATAGAACTATACTTACTAAAATAGAATTATTACTACTATATACTAAGAGAATAGATAGATAGGAGAGAGAGTCTTTAACCTTTATAATAATAAGCCTTCCCTTTATCTAGGTTATAGCTCTTACTATATTAATAATTCTAGATAACTAATCTATATTAATAACTCTTATAATACTCTAGAACTCCTAGTTATAGGTTTAGTTAGTAATTTAAAACTACTAAAGAATTAGATAGAGAAAAAGAGAGCATCTAACTAGTATATTAAGTTAAGTTAGAATACTATATTATCTTTATAAATCTAATTCTACTATAGATTTAATATAACTAGAGGATAGACTAAGTAGTCTCTATTAGTTACCTAATACTACCTCACTTATCTCTATAATATTTAAGGAAAACTAGTAATAGAAACCTATTTTAAGATAGAAGAGATATATTATCTTACTAAGTTTAATATATATAGGTTAGATAAATATATATAGGTCCTAGAAAGATAAGTTACCTAGTAGATAAGAGTAGTACCCTCTCTTAATAAGTACTAGATCTTAATATAGTTAATTATAGATATCTATTATAACCTACTTACCTAGTTAGATATTACTATCTTTTATATTTAGTATAGTAATAACTACTAAGTAATAATAATAGTAAACTAGAAAAGAGAGATTGCTTACTATACTAACTTAATTTAGGATAGAGATTTTAATAAGCTATTTATAGAGGTTATAGAAAACCTCTTCTAGTACTATAAGCTTCTTAGAGCCTCTATTAATATTTATACTCTCTTTTAGAAAAACGCTATAATTAGATCCTAGCTCTAATAGTAGGATTTATAGATATATAGTTTTAGAATAGTAGATTAGATTAGAGTTTATATTTATAAAAGTATTATTAATAGTATAGTATTAGTAGTAGCTATAAAAGGGGTAGTAAGAAGAAATTAATTCTAAATTATCACCTAATATATCTTAAAGATTACTACTAAGTTTATAAAATACTCTATACTCTATAATAATAGATCTTTATAGATACTTTAGGTAAACCTCCTTATAGCAAAGTTATATAGTAATATTAGTAAGATATAGCCTTTAATATCTAGAATACTCTTCTTTCTGCCTCCTCCTAAAATACTAAGGCTTTCTATAAGGACTTTTACTTTATACTATATAGAAGGCTAGATTAGTAAGCCTAATAATAGGAAACCTACTCCTTATTACTCTAGTAGGGCTAGCTTCTATACTATTATAGACCTAGACTTACTAGCCTTTAGTTTCTATAATACTTTGCTACCTCTTAATAATAGTAACTCTAGCCTTATAAACCTAGATTTAACCCTATCTAACTCTTTTATTTTACTAGCTAGACTACCTAATACTAAGTAAGATATAACCCCTTTATACCCCTCCACTCTAGCACCACACTAAACTATTATTACTAGGGAATATTCTCTATATCTAGCTTTATCTAATATTCTTAAGCCTATCTATAATAGCTATAAGGATTATATTATAGAGTAAGTTAACTATTAGTAATAGATTAAAGATAATATCTCTAAGAATAACTATAGTTATTACTTTTTATAGCTACTTAGCTAGTATAGTTAGGGATAATATAAGTGAGGTTTAGATTAGAATAAGGCTTATAAGTTTATAAAAGATAGGCTTAAATAAAGAAAACTAGGATAGTATAACTATAGAAAGAAGTAATTAGGTCTATAATAATCTAAGAGGAGCAATTAAGCAGTATAGAGAGTACCTTTTTCTTTAGAAATAGTAGCTTTTATTTATATAATTTTTCTTTAGTATATAGTCTTTCTTATAGAGTATTAAGGTAAGACTATAGGAGATAATTAAGATAGAGTAGTATAAATAGCCTAGTTTAGAGAGTACCTAGATAGGTATATTAGTTAGTATAGTATAGCAGGACTTTTACCTTATTAAGAGTAGAGAGGAGAATAGAGGAGTATTATTAGTTAGTATTACTATAGTTTATCTTATTATTTAGAAGATTTTATCACTTTTGCTTAATAGTTTATATCTATAATAAGGTTATTATACTCAGAGAGATCCTTTTCTTTATTCTAGAGCCTCTAGATATAAAGCTATAATATCACGATATTTCTATATAAGTATATAGGAGTGTGTAGTTTTATTATTTTTATCTTAAGGTTCTTAGCCAGTTTCACTACTTAGCACTTCTTATAATAGATTAGCCTATAGTATATACCTAAAACTTCTATCTTATATAATAAAGCATAGATAAGCTTCTTATAGTAATTAGAAGCTACTTAATAATACTCTTAATATAGTATAGAGTATATATAAAGATAATTAAAGGCCTCTAGCCACTACACAGTGATTTTACCTGCTTTGCAATAGACCTTCTAACTCCGCGCCGCGCCTCCTAATAATACATACAGCCTTTAGTCACGTGATCTTGCCAACCACCTATCCTAACTATAGCTATACTTATATATACCTATCTTACTAGATAGCTTTATAATCCTTAACTTTGCAGTTTAATAATAATATCTATTAACTTATCCTCTCGCCTATTACCTGCACTGCTAATACTATCTCTATTACTACTTTGTCCGCCAGCTTTGCTGTTATTAGTAATGCTCTCTCTATATCAAAGCAGTCAGCACAAGCTATACTTACTAATATTTAAGCCTTAAAGGGCCACCTCTACCTTAGCATTGCAGAGGGTCTGTTTAAAGAAGAGCCACTCTATAGAGTGCCTAATAACCTATCTAACCTCTACTACTAAGTCTGCTTACTTATATAGAATAAGTTAGCATATCTATAAGTCTCTTATAGAGGTGTTAATAAGAGCTCTCTAAAGAGCTATGCTAATAATATACTCTTAGTATTATATAGGCTGCTTAATAAAACAGAGAGCCTTATTAATAGTATTAATACTAAACTATTATATAATATTTTATATATTATTAATATTAACAGGCACACCTTATATATAGCTAGTGTATTAATATGCTAGGTCTAATACTAATATTTTAGAGAACTTATTATAGGTTAATAAGAATAAGAAAGAGAGATAGGTATAAAGCCCTGCTTATAGAGCTTTTTATGCTTCTAGCTATGAGAACCTCTTAGAAGGTTAAGGAGTTATCTCTTATATGCATAGCACCTTGCTAGAAGGTTTATCTTTTAGGCGTTTTTTATAGCACCTTGCTGGAAGGTTTAGCAAAGGCGTTACTATAAGAGCCTTAGTAGCCTACTTAGCTCTGATATAATCAGCCCTGTTATATATAGTGCAGTGTTATCTGCACTATTACTGTTCTGCTAGTCTATTTAGCTAGAGCATATATCTAACTTTATATAGTAATATTTAGAGGGTTTGCTTACTAGTAGAAATATATCAGGTTCCTGTATTATTATCCTTAACTAGTAGAGGGTATAGGTTAAAGTGCCTCTATAGTGTTTCCCAAATTATGCCTATAAACTGGGTGAATTTATTATAGTCTTTTTTGCAGGGGGCTGCATTATAACTATAAACTTAAGGTAATTAAAACAGACCTTAAGTTTATAAAGTATCTATATATTATTACTGCTATAGAGATATAAGGTATCTACCTTAAGCTCTCTATTACTAATATCTAAGTATAGAATAGCAAAGCAGAATAAGTTAGAGCTATAATTACAAAGTATATAAGAGCTATAGTAATAGATATAAAGCTACTAGATATACTATAATCTAAGATAATAAAGTTATCTATCTATCTATATAACTATATATCTATAGCAGTAAGAGGCTAGTAAACACTCTATAAGCTATTCTATAAGCACTTCTAGGTAAGTAAGTCTACTAATTATATATACTCTAACCTCTTATATCTATATATCTATAGCTATAAGGTATTTACTATAATAAAGAAAGCCTAACTTAAGCAATAACACTATAAAAAGCTTATACTATATATATTTATTAGCTTCCTAGTTAGCTATATATCTAGTAACTCCTTTTATATATAGAACCTGCTATATATAGAAGTATTTACTATATATAATATAATATTTAATATGAAGAAGTTTTTTAATAGTAACTTAAAGAGGCTTACTAAAGAGTTCTAGTATATAGACCTTACTATAATATAAGAGTATATTAACTAGCTAATTAGTAAGAGCTATATATAAGCTGCTCTATAAAACACTAATAAGGAGATAGATAAGGTAATTAAGTATAATAACCACACTAATAAGTATATAGACGATCTAGAAGCTATAGTATTAAAAAATATAGATATAGCTATATTATTACTACTATAGAGCCTAGTAGCCCTAGCTACTACTACTATACTAGAAATAAATAACACTTCTATCTATATAAATACTTATTTTAAACTAATAACTTCTCTAGAAACCCCACTAATAGTATTTTTTATAGCTCTATAAAGTATATTTATAAATATAAGGAGGTAAAAGAAAAGGCATAACTACTCTTTAAAATATATAAATAAAAATAGATAATATAAATTATTATTACTCTAGCACTACTATATACTATAGACCTTATTTAAAGCTACCTTTCTAATAGACTATATATAGCTATACTAAAAGCATAAAACTATATAATTAGAAAATAGCTCTATAGCCTAGAGCACCTAGACTAATCACTTACTAAGTATATATATAGAGTAGGATATCTTTAAAACTTTAATAAGAGTAAGTTATATCCTTAAAGTAGCTATAGATAAGATAGATCTATAATAGTAAGTATTTACTATAGCTAAAGAATAAAGGCTAGAGAGTATAAAGTACTATAAAAGTACTATAATATATAGTAGCCTAATTAAATTAGATAAAATAACTACTTTATTAAGTTATTTCTAGTCTAAGTTACCTCCTCTATCTATATCTTATAATTAGTTAGTATTATATAATAGACTTATAAAACTATACCTATTTATAAAGAAATTCCTAAAAGCTGAGAAATCTTACTTAAAGAGATATAAAGTATTATAGTTCTAGTATAAAGTAGTAAGGCAAAAAGCTTATAGTTATTAAGTACTTAGCTACTACTAGGTTTATATATATAAACTTAATAAATATAAATAGTTAGTAAAGTTTAAAGTAAGATTAGTAATCTAAGGTAACTAATAAGTAAAAGATATATAAAATATATATATAGTAATACTTATAGATATATTTTTCTAAGTACTAATAGCTATAGCTACTTATTTTAATATAGAGCTATTATAATATAATACTATAAATATATTTATATATATATCTATTAATAAAATAGTATTTATAAGTATATTACTAGGCTACTACTATAATAGTA
>JAVHLV010000351.1:0-68468 GCA_036785495.1 Colletotrichum neosansevieriae
AGCTTCTTTTTAGAGGCTTTAGCCTCCTTTATTAAAAGAATATTATTAACTTTTATAATATTAAAAAACCCTATTAGATAGTAATAGTTACTAAAGAAGCTATAAAATAGTAAAATAAAAAACTTATACTTATTAAACTTATTATTCTTAGTCTTTTTCTACTTAGTAAGAGTAGCCTGCTACTCCTATTCTACTTTCTTCTTAGCTTTATAGATTATCTTAGTCTTAGTAATATAGTTAGTAACTAGTATTATATATTATTTATTAAGTTTATAGTTATAATATAGCCTTCTATAAAAAAGACTATAATAAATTTACTTAGTTTATAAATATAATTTAGGAAATACTATAGAAGCACTTTAATCTATGCTTTTTACTAGTTAAGGATAATAATATAGAAATTTTATATATTTTTATTAATAAGTAAACTCTTATATAAAGTTAGATATATATTCTAGCTAAATAGACTAATAGAATAGATTATTTATACTTAGAGATTATTTTTAATAATAATATTAATAGATATAGATAGTTTTATATAAAGATAAGTATCTATAATAGTTAATAATATATATAATAATTTTTTATATATATATAAAGGGTTAACTTATAATTATTATAATATTCTAAGTAGAAAAAGGAGAAAAAATTAAGATAGAGAGTAATATAAGTAATAACTATACCTACCTAGCTATCTTTATAGATATTTAAGCACTACTAATAGGATTCTACTACTTACCTAAATTATATTACTATTACTTAAGTTATATATTACTTATTTATACTCTTTAATATACTTATAAGAGATATTTTTATTTATTTTATACCTTTAAGGCTATTTATAATACTACTTTATCTCTTTTATATATATTTAAAAATAGTTATAGCTATATATAATAATAGATTACTATATTAGTAATATTTACTATATAGCTAGGGGGTATATTATAATATAGTTTATAGTACTCTTAGCCTTATAAAGCTATAATAGCTATATATTATAGTATATAATTATATAATTATATACTATAGACTATTTTACTATGCTTTCTATATATACTAATCTATAGCTAAGATAATTACTCTTTATAACTTACCCTTACTCCTATCTATAGCTTATAATAAAAGATCTATCTAGTTTATAACTAGTATATTAAGACTATTATAGAGTGTTTTAGGCTTTATAATAATATTTATCTAAGTACTTCTATATTAGTTATTAAGTTTATAAAGAATTCTAGTAAGGCTACTATTATAGAAGTTAAAAACTACTAATTACTTATTAAAAATATTCTATATATAATAATAATAATATACCTTAAAGTAGTTTTTACTATAATATAACTTTCTTGCTTTTTTATAAATCTAAGTATATAATACTTTACTATAGTAAAGTAGTATATATAGTATCTCTATATAACTTACTATATTATAATCTACTATAATAGCTTAAAAAGTAATAAAGAAACTTTCTTATTACTAATTACTAGTAATATCTTATTTATTAATAATAAAGAGATATATAAATTATTATAAAGCTATATAATAATACTCTTTAAAGATATAATTTAGTAAAAAGTAGTCTATTAAGTAATAGTTATAATATTAATAATTAAAGTAAAGCTTTTAAGCTTTAAGTATATTACTAAAGAGATAATAGCTTTTTAAAGGCTATATTATAACCTTATTTTAAAGCTTAGAGATATTTAGAAAGTCTATTATAATAATTAGTAAACTATTTAACTAATAGTTAGAGAGAGAGAGTATATTTTAACCTATTTATAGTATATTAATATTTTAAATATATAGCTATACTAAGAGTATATAAAGAGTATTTTTAAAGTGCTCTATATATCTATAAATAATATATTAATAAATAGACTTATAAAAAGCTTCTTTAAAGCTAAGTTTAAATACTTCTAAGTATTACTAAACTTAGTAAATACTTACTATATTATTATAATAAAGGGAAAATAAGTTTAAGAATATAGAATAAAGCTTTATTAAGCCTAAAAGCTAGTAAATATTATCTATAAAGCTATAACTCCTCTATATATAATAGCTAGATAGAAAAGTAATTTTTATAAATATACTAGTCCTAGATATACTAGCTTTATATCTCTTTAAATACTAAAAAGTAAAGAATATTAATATCTAAAGATATATATTTAATAATAAAAGTGCTTCTTAGTATAAATAGCTATAATAAGATAGTTAATAAAGCTATTAACTATATTAGTAAATAGCTTATAGAGAACTAAAAAGCTTACTAAGTAAGTATATATATTAATAATAATAATATTAAAAAGAGTAATAACTATAAAAACCTACTAAAAAAAGCTAGCTAAAGCTAGCTCTCTTATAGTAATCTCTAGATATATAATAATCTAAAGCTTCTCTTCTTTCTCTTTTTACTTTTATTTTTTTTTCTCCTCTTTTTCCTTTTCTTTCTCTTTTTTAAGAGTAGTTTAAAGAATCTAATACTAAAAGGAAAAAGCCTAAATAAATAAGTTAGTATTATACTAAATTATCTTATATATATCTATATATATATATAGAATATCTATAATTTAGTTATTATTATTATAAGCTTTATAGTAATATTTATAAAAAGTAATAATAATAATAGAGAGAAGTTTATAGCTTTAACTAGCTAGGTAGTAATAATAATATTTATTAATATTATAAAAATAGTAACTAGAGCTCTTATCTATAAGTAATAAGTAGATATAGCTATAATATAGATATTTTATTAACTTACTAACTTTTTCTAGAATAGTAAAAAAAGTATAAAGCTTTTTAATAAAGCTTAGAGTTTTCTTATTAATAATAGAGTTAGTCTTTTTCTTTAATATATTATAATATATACTAGCTATAATTTTTATCTCTTTAAGTTTATATCTAGACTTCTCTAGACTATTATTAATATCTTTAAACTATATAAAAGTAATATTATAAATATATTAATAAGCTTCTCTTTATCTTTATTCTCTTTCTCTTTAATAAAGAGAGTATATTTATATTTATATATTAGCTTCTTTTTAGAAGCTTTAGCCTCCTTTATTAAAAGAATATTATTAACTTCTATAATATTAAAAAACCCTATTAGATAGTAATAGTTACTAAAGAGGCTATAAAATAGTAAAATAAAAGACTTATACTTATTAAACTTATTATTCTTAGTCTTTTTCTACTTAGTAAGAGTAGCTAGCTACTTCTATTTTACCTTTTTCTTAGCTTTATAGATTATCTTAGTCTTAGTAATATAGTTAGTAACTAATATTATAGATTATTTATTAAGTTTATAGTTATAATATAGCTTTCTATAAAAAAGACTATAATAAATTTACTTAGTTTATAGATATAATTTAGGAAATACTATAAAAGCACTTTAATCTATACTCTCTACTAGTTAAGGATAATAATATAGAAACTTTATATATTTTTGCTAGTAAGTAAACCCTTATATAAAGTTAGATATATACTCTAGCTAAATAGACTAGTAGAATAGATTATTTATACTTAGAGGTTATTTTTAATAATAATATTAATAGATATAGATAGTTTTATATAAAGATAAGTATCTATAATAGTGAATAATATATATAATAATTTTTTATATATATATAAAGGGTTAACTTATAATTATTATAGTATTCTAAGCAGAAAAAGGAGAAAAAATTAAGATAGAGAGTAATATAAGTAATAACTATACCTACCTAGCTATCTTTATAGATACTTAAGCACTACTAATAGGATTCTGCTACTTACCTAGATTATATTACTATTACTTAAGTTATATATTACTTATTTATACTCTTTAATATACTTATAAGGGATATTTTTATTTATTTTACACCTTTAAGGCTATTTATAACACTACTTTATCTCTTTTATATATATTTAAAAATAGTTATAGGTATATATAATAATAGATCACTATATTAGTAATATTAACTATATAGCTAGGGGGTGTGTTATAATATAGTTTATAGCACTCTTAGCCTTATAAGGCTGCAGTGGCTGTGTACTGTGATATATAATTATATAATTACACACTATAAACTATTTCACTATACTTTCTATATACACTAATCTATAGCTAAGACAGTTGCTCCTTATAACTTACCCTTACCCCTACCTATAGCTTGTAATATTACTATACTATAGAGAGGTAGTTAACTAAAAATAAAAAGCACTATGCTACTTAAGAAGGCTTAGAAACTATAGATTATATCTATAAAGAGATAAAAGAGGCTAGTTAAAGAAAAGAGAGTTAGATAGAATACTAAGTAAAAGAGAATTATCTCTAAACCCTATCCTTAGTTTAGTATAGCAGCTTTATAAAATGTCTAAACTACTATAGCCTCCTTTTTATAAACTTAGGCTTAAATATAGACCTTAATAGTACTAATCTCTATCTATAAAAGTGCTTTATACTAGGATATAAAAGTTAGATCTACTTATATATTATTTTAATACCTAATTTCTTATATAAGCTAGCTACTTAATCTAGAAGTCTTTATAATATAGATAAGTAGATTCCTCTCTATAGATATAAATATATCTAGCTATTAATTACTATTTAACTAGAGGTAGTTCTAGATAACTAACGTTATATATTTATAAACTATATTATTATAGTTATACTAAACTTAGTAAAGAAAGAATTCTAGAATAGTAACCTTTCTATTTACTTACTTAGCTTATAGATTCTTAGTAAAGATCTAGCTTTTTAATATTATAATAAAAGATTTAGGTTAAGGGATCTTAGTAGCTTCTAAAGAGCTATTATTAGCTAGGATATCCTTATTCTTATCTATAACTTCCTTAATATAAAGCTTTAGGGATAGAGTAAGTAAATAAGTTATATTTAGATCTATAATATAGACCCTTTTCTTAGATCTAGTAGCAGAATAAGGTATTATATAGTAGTTCTAAGTTTATAACCTAGTTATAGTATTAATATCTATATCTATAGAGAGAATAATAGCTAGAGTACTAGAAGCTAGTATATAGATATTAAGAATATTATAGATAGTATCTAAGATTACTATACTAATAAGAGGGGTCTTTATAACTAAAGTAGAAACTAAGAGCCTTAGGGTTCCTTATATAGTATACTAAGTATACTTATTAAACTACTTATAACTCTTAAGCTAGAACTTAACTCCCTAAAAATATAGAAAGTATCTATAAAGAGTAAGGATACTAGTTTCTAGCTACTTAGTCTTATCTATACTAGCTATAAAGATTAAAAAAGAAATAATTATTAAATTATACTAGCCTTATTAATAGCCTTTATTAATCTCTTTATTAGAAACCTAAATATAGAGAGAGCTCTATAAAATACTAATCCACTAATAGCCTCTATAAAATAAATATAGTTTTATATTAGTAAAGGCTCTAGTAGCTTTATAATTCTTAGTAAGATATCCTTCTTTACTATAGATATAGTAAGTATTAGAGTTAATAGTTTCTATAAACCTTAGAGATCTTAGTTAGTAGTAAGATTTAAAGCCTATAGAGCCTAAGTAACTTCCTTGTCTTAGATTAAAGAATATATAGCTATATTCTCTATATATAAAGCTATAGTTATAAAAGTTACTGCTATAGTAGTTATACTATAAGGATTTCTATATAAGCTAGAGATTAGTAATATTAATAATATATATACTAACTTTATTAATAGTATAGTTATATTAAGGGGTATTAGTATAATACTTAGTTCTAATTTACTTAATCTCTATATCCTTAAGGTAGATAGTAAGGTTATCTACTTAGGCTTTCTAGTTAGGGATACTAGTTATCTTATTGTTCAGCTTAGCCTTTATAGATAATACTCTTAATTACTTATATTTAAGTATAGTAACTAGTATACTAGTTAGGGTATTCTCTCTAATACTTTATAGCTATATATATACTTATTAAGACTAAACCTATTTAGTAATTATAACCTCTATCTAAACCTAAGAAACTAAAAGGAGACTTCTATAGTTTTTATAGAGAATCTTTAAGATATACTTTATAATCTATTTAGGAAAGTAGTAAAAAATAATATAATTAATCTCTATATTAGGTAATATAGATAGTTTTCTCTTAGCTACTCTATTTTGAAGATTACTAACCTTAGTAAGAAATTTAGAAATATACTTAGGGTTACTAATCTCTAGACTAGAAATAAAGCTTTAGAGCTCCTTATTTAGGTTTAATTAAGTATTTAGGTCTATAATACTATATATTTTATAGAGGTTATCCTTAAGGAAAAGCTAATTATTATATTAAGTAGAAATACTCTTAAAGATTTATTAATAAGCCTTAATATAGTACTAACTAACTAGAATAATTATCTTTTCTTTATTCTATTTATAGAGCTTAGTATAGAATAGATAATCCTTAAGGAAGTTAGAAATATTATTATTAATAAACTTAAAGATCTCTAAACTATAAGGGATAATTAGGGTAGTAGTATATTACTTCTATATAGCTTTAGCTAACTTTTTCATTATTTCTATAGTATTAATAATAAATAGAGAGACTAAGTTTTTTATAGAAAGTATAGCAGTAACCTTTATAAATATAACCTTATCTAGCTATTAGCTTAGACTTACTCTCTATAGCTTAAGAGAAGCTATATCTCTATAGTTTTTATACTTATTATAGATATCCTCACTAATATAAACTTAATAACTAATCTCAGTATTTTAGAACTATAAAGATAAAGACTTCTTAGATCTATTATTATTTATAGTAGTAGAGCATAGAGGCTATTCTTAAATACTCTTAAATATAGCTTCCTTAAAGAGTTTTATACCTAAAGTATAGTTCTTAGAGCTAGAAAAGTTTAAAGTAGATATACTAACTTTAAGAGCTTCTCTAGATTTCTTAGGATATTACTTAGATATAAGATAGTAAGTAGTTAATATAATTTATTATAATTTAATATTAATATTAATACTAAAGTTTATTAATATTTAAATTATTTAATAATAAAAGAGAAAAATTATATAGTAATTTAATCTATAATAATTAAAATAGATAGAGAGAAAGAGAGCTTTAACCTCCTTCCCTTTTTATATAGGAGTTATAAATTATAAACTAGAGATAGTTATAGTCTCTATCTCTTTTATAAATATATAGACTCTCCTTCTTAATATAGCTAGGAGTAGTTATAGTCTCTATCCCTTCTATAATTCTATAAGTTTATAGACTCTCTTCTATTCTTTTTTATAAATAATATAATACTATAATTTTCTTAGTTCTATAGATATTAACTATATAGTAACTAAGATAGAGCTTAAATCTCCTTAGTTAAGCTTATTAGCCTAATTAGTATTATTAATTTATTACTTTATTACTAATTATTAAGTTTTAGGTTATAGAAAGTAGATACTAGCTCTACCTTTATAAAAACTAAAGAGAAAAGAGAAAACTTTTTAATTTAGTAAAGTCTAAAGCTATTATAGCTAGATTTTTAGAATCTTAAGTATTTATATTTAAAAACTCTAATTATATAGCTATTATACTTGATGTTTTCTTAGATTAGGTTTATAAAAAGCCTCTTAAATATCTTTTTATAAAATCCATTATTATAGCTACTAAGTTTATAAAGTTAATATTTTATTAAGTAGTTAGAATAATATATTATCGTTCTATATTAAATATAAACCTATTTATATAGTATAGAAGTATACCTCTTTTAAGCACTATAGAGGAAGTCCTAAGAGAGAATAATCCACCTCTAAGTATTATTAAAACAGGCTAAGAACTCTAAGATAAAAATAATAAAACTATATACTTCTATATACTTATATAGAAATATTATAATATTATAGTTTTATATCTAGAGGCTCTAAAATAAAGAAAAGAATCTTTCTATATATAGTAACCTTATTATAGATATAATCTATTAAGTAAAAGTAATAAAAGCTTCTAAATAATAAGATAAACTATAGTAATACTAACTAATAATAACCCTCTATCCTCCTCTCTACCCTTAATAAGGCAAAAGTCCTACTATAATATACTAACTAATATACCTATCTAGACAGTCTCTAAACCAGGCTATCTATACTACCCTATCTTAATATATAGACCTCTAGCCACTATATAGTAGTTTTACCTACTTTATAATTAACTTTCTAACTCCGCGCCTCTTAATAATATATATAGCCTTTAGTTATATAATTCCTAAAAACCTTATAAGTTACTAACTACCTCTCCTAACTATAGATATATTTATATATATCTATTTATAGTCTTATAATCCTCAACTTTATAGTTTAATAATAATATAGTTTTTAATTACTTAATTACTAACTATTACTTTATTAACTTATCCTCTTACTTATTACTTATACTATTAATACTATCTCTATTACTACTTTATTATCTACTAACTATATTATAATTAATAATACTCTGTCTATATACTATAGTTAGTATAAACTATACTTACTAATTCCTAAAGGGCTATCTCTACTTTAATATTATAGAGAGCTTATTTAAAGAAGAGCTACTAAATAGAGTATATAATAACCAAGGTATTTAGATATTTTCTATAGAGATATTAATAATAGATTTCTTAACGGCTATATTAATAATATATTTTTTAGTATATTAATAATATGCTTTTAGTATTATCTAGATCAGTTAAAGAAGCAGTAGGTTGTATTAATTATAGTAATATTAAATTTCATAGTAATTTAGTTTATATTATTATTATTATTATTAAGTATAGGTTATATATACTTGGTATATTAATATACTTAGTATAGTATTAATATCTTATATAATTTATTATAAGATAATAAAGAAATAGAAGAGAAACAGATATAAAACTCTATTTATAATAATAAAGCTAGCTATAAAAACCTCTTAACAAAGACCTTTTTAGTTAAGAAGTTATCTCTTATATAGTAGTATTTATAGCACCTTACTAAAAGGTTAATCTTTTGGATATTTCTAAGCTATAAGAGCCTTAGTAGCTTATTTAGCTTTAATATAATTAGCTCTATTATATATAGTATAGCGTTATTTACTTATATTAATCCTATTCTACTAGTCTTTTTAGATAGAGTATATATCTAACTTTATAATATTTAGAAGGTTTATTTATTAATATAAATATATAGAGTTTCTATATTATTATCTTTAATTAGTAAAAAGTATAAATTAAAGTATTTATATAGTGTTTCCTAAATTATATTTATAAACTAAGTAAATTTATTATAGTCTTCTTATAGAGAGGCTGCATTATAAGTATAAACTTAAATAATATATATAGTAGAGAAAATATTATAGTAATAGCTAATTATAGAGAATTTATATAATAACTAAAACTAGCTACTTTTTTATTTTGATTAAGTATTATTGATAATACTTAACTTATAGTTTAACTTATATATTTTAATAAGCTTATTAAGTAATTATTAAATAAAAGACTATTAACATAATAATAATTACTTATATTACTTAGTAAGTTAGATCTTAAAATCTATTAATATATATAGCCTAGGGCTAGAATAATTATAATTTAGTTTAATAGGTAGTTATATAACTCTTTATATAACCTATCTCTATTAATTATTTATATTATTTATTTATGCTAACTATTTTCTAAACAACCCTCTTTGAAACATATTAATTAATATACTAAGTTATACCCTACTTAACCCCTCTCTTTAATAATATTAATATTTTAAGAAATTAATAAATAATTTTTAATTGTCCCTGGTTTCTTTGTAGTTTTTTTTTTAAATATTCTACTAAATCCTCTTAATTAAATTTATAAACTTCTTTATATATTTATAAAGCTTATTTTTATAACTATAATTCTATTATAAAAAAACTATATTATCTACTCTCCTTCTCCACCTCTATAACTATATACTTTATAAAATATATATATTACTATTTATTTAATTAAGTTAATAATAGTTATTAATATTAATTAATTACTTAAGTATATATTAAAAACGCTTTATAAATATAAATATCCTTTAACTTTAAATACTATTTATAATATCCACCTTATACTAATAATAAATAACTAGATATAAATTTTAATATATCTTACTTAGCGGGACTATGTAGCGTATAACAGGCTAACCAGCTACTATTGTGAGTAGCTTGAGCCTCAGGCAACAATAATCCCCACATACTCGTAGCTTCGGTGTGGTCTCGGAAGTCGGAAATCGCTGTGAACCACATTCCCGAGTCTTGTTCTTTCCAATCGTCCACGAAGTCTTCACACACATCGGCGACTTCGGTGCAGTCAATTTTCGCGTTGGACCGACTTTACTTCGTCGCCGCCCCAAAATCTCCGAATAATTGCCCTCCGACCGTCGCGAAGAACTGACGCCGACAGCATGTCCACCCGTCAAGCGGCGCTGTGAGCTCTCTCCCATCCCGATCGCCGACAAGAGCCAATCACGCGAGCCTCAGTTGAGCTGACATCTATTTTACCAGGTCGCTTTACCGGCGGTCGCTGAAACTGTCCCTCGACTGGGCCGTCCATCGCCATCTCTGGCGCGGCCAGGCTCTCTACATTAGATCGCTGTTCGAGGCGAACCGGAACGTTACGGACTCCCGACAGAAGAGGGTAAGCGAAGAGGCCTCCTGCGATCAAAGCGCAATCAAGGATCGATGTAGTGAGCCAGCGGCTGACTACTGCAACAGGAGCTGTTGACTGAGACGGAGAAATTGCTGGTGAGATGGAAACACCCAGAGCCTTATGTGCACCCGACGGCACCTGGCGGTTCGTTTCCCTCTCCGGAAGCATTCGCGGATGAGATACTGATGATGCGACAACAGGGTCGAAGTACGAGCGTAACCTGCCTGCGCCCATTCTTGACCGTGAGCTCCCGACAACCCGCCAATTCGACGCTTGCCATCATACTGATAATTTCTACAGCCCCCCGCCCCTTGAAATTCTGAGCGACGAGTATTGGTTCTGGATTGCTAGGAACTGTGAAACAGGCGATGTGCATAGGCAAGACTATATCGCAACAAATAAGACGACCGGCCGTCTAAATTTGACCGTACACATTTCCATGATCTGCTCTGCACTAATGCTTTGGGATGCTGGGACGCGTCATCAGATGGCCAGCTATGACACCAACTTATTCCAGATGTTTCCTATGCTTCGTACACTTCGACTACGGCTGAAGGTCACGGGGGTTACGCGGTGCAAAAGATGGAAAACTCCCGTTACAAAGCACGGCGGGACTACGTGAGTTTTTCCTAATGCACTCGAAGCGCGAAACCACCCATTAAATTAATGGAATTGATATGAATCCAGCGGTCGTTCGGTTCCTGGTTAACATCTTTTGCATCCATCGGCACGCTAGGAGCCAGATTGGGGAAATTTTCTCGCTTAGCAGTTCAACTAATGGCTGATGCGATCTCCGTCACCAAAGGCCAAGAGGTAGTATTTGGTGCCGCCCCCTAGGCCAACATGCAGCACCATGTATGGCAGATACTGTAAGACTGGTCTCCTGGATTATATCCTGATCGCTCAGCTGGCGGATGATTTTCTGCCTTGATCGCACGAAGGGATCGTCAAGGATGGCGCAGGCAAGCACCACTCTTGCTTCACGTATAGCCAGGCGTCGACCCTTGTCTGGAGCTGCCGATCAAACACGAGCACCAATGGTGACTCTGCCGTGCATTTGGACACCATAACGACACTCAAAGGCAGCCTAAGCTACGTGAACACACTTAATCAATCCGCAGACGGGATGGGAGTATTGGAAATATAACCATGATCTTCAAAAGGTATTCTCATTCGTAACCACAGCTTCCGCTGGCCGTGATTTTATTGTACAACCCAAACGTGAAAATCAACCGTGAACCTGAACCGTGACCCCGATGTCATGACAACCCAAAGCAGCCGACCAGCACGAAAGAAACCCAAACCCGCGAAACCAATTTACAGTTCTTGGCTCTGGTTCTTTCCAGTCTTTCCAGTCTTCTTGGGCAGCAAGTCTGAAAAGAAATTAGCAATGTGGTGCATGTGACGGAAGCGGGGGAAGAACCCACTCTGGTGAATGTTGGGCAGAACACCACCCTGGGCGATGGTGACGTGTCCCAGAAGCTTGTTCAACTCCTCATCGTTGCGGATGGCGAGCTGGAGGTGACGGGGGATGATACGGGTCTTCTTGTTGTCGCGCGCAGCGTTGCCAGCCAACTCGAGAATCTCAGCAGCAAGGTACTCGAGGACAGCAGCGAGGTAGACGGGAGCACCGGCACCAACACGCTGGGCGTAGTTGCCCTTGCGCAGAAGACGGTGGACACGACCAACGGGGAAAGCGAGACCAGCCTTGGAGGAACGACTTCAGAGACTGAGTCAGCAAGCATTATTGGATGGGGGCGATGCCATGAGTTTAAGAGTTTAAGGACGCGTCGAACGCAGCAAACGGGGCGCGAGCCGTGGAAAGCGATGGAGGGGGAAAACTTACGATTGCGCGTTCTTAGAACCGCTGGCCTTGCCGCCGGACTTGCCGCCTCCAGTCATTTTTGAAGAGTTTGGTGTGGTAGAAAAAGTGGGAGAAGATTGAGTTGGTCCGAGACGCAAGAGGAAGAGTTGAGCTTGGGTTTGGCGGTGATTGTGGATGGAAATGTGAGATGAGGAAGGATGAGTGCGAAGTCGGTGGGGAGTCAAGAAGTTAAGTAGTTTTCGCGTTGGAGGAGCTTGACCACGGATCACCAGCGCGCGATTTGGCGCTAAGCCGGAAGCAGAAATTCCATGTTGTGGTGCATCTTTTTGGAGCAAGCAGGAGCGACACAAGGGATGTGAGGTACGTACCCAGCAGCGGCACCCTGGAAATAAAACCCCGGAGGTCCCGCCGCAGCTTCTACCCAGGCCTGGCCGACTGTCCTTCCGCTGACGTCGCTCAGTCGCTCATGTAGAAGACAGAATTTCTGGGTTGAGTCAATTTTCCAATTATTTTACTGGTCAATTTCGTCTACCTCTGTCTCCCCATATCAAATCAACCCTTTCAATCCCCTCGACGCTTTCTTCTAGTCTCCCGTTCTTCCAGTCTCGTCTTCCGCATGTCTTACCGTCCTCCTTCATTACCCGCCACGGCTCGACAATGCAGTCTGGGAGGCAGTCGGGTCACCGAGCAGAGTCAATCAGTAAGGTCAGCTTAGATGATCAATCGCAGTCCATTTGCCATTGGTTATACATACCTGATGCCTTGTCTGAGCGATTTTTGGTTGATGCTAGTCTGATTCATGATTGCATGTCCTCGCCGTTTTGGATCCGAATTACTCGTCTATTCCGAACAATTTTACTGGTTTCTCCCTAAGATTTCCGAGCAATTTTTTTTTTTCCAAAGAAAAATCGGGTTGGATCTATGTGTGAGTGATGTGAGAGGTTCAGTTCAGTTCATCGGAATCTGGGGAGTTTTCCGCGATGTTTGGGTCAGATTTCTGATCCAGAAACCTCATTGGGACCCAGGCCTCCCACATGAGCTTGGTCCATGTGATTTTGACCCATTCTCCATCCATGGCTTGATTTGCGTCTCCAGACTTCACAGAACCTCCATTTTTGGGTCGTAAACATCTGAATGGGGTGGGAAACGAGCTTCGGACGGGAGAGACGCTTTATCGGACCCAGGCATCTGGGTCTCGGGTTTTTGACTTGGCCCATCGATTTGCTCCATCCCATACCGGGACAAGATCAATCCAGATGCGAATCGAATACGTATTCTTAGAGACAGGCTCAGTTGGGTACAGTTCTGGAACAGAGCCTCAAGTTTCAATGGGTCGAGAATCCCTGCAGGGTACTTGGTGATGTGTAAGGTGAATTCAGCCTTGCGGCGATGGAGACGTGATGGACTCCGGGAGTCGGGACTCGTGTGAAAGGGCTGGGAAGTGAAGAACCCACTGGTTTGGCGTCCGCGGCGGCTCTCTGGGTTTCGAAGGCGCAAGGGGTTGACGGAGTAGACGCGTCGCGAAGCAGCGTCATACAGACTTACCGGCGTCTCCACGTCTGGTCCGTCCAGTGCCTTGGCTTGCCGCCGATTTTGGGCGGGCTGTCTTCTCACTTTCGGAGCCAGGGTTGTGCGGTAGACCGGAGTGCTCGCCGTCAAGTGCTCGCCGTCAAGCACTAGCAAGCCCATGGCCCTTGAGGTGTGTGCAGGCTCCAGGCTCCAGCTGTCGCTGGAAAATCAGAGCATTTCATTTTCCAAAACGCGTACTAAAGAGTCTGGAGCAGACCGGCTGGTGACGCGTCGCTCGCGACTGGACAGGTGTGTCCAAGGCAAGGTACGATTCTATAACAGGCCCATTGCATTCCATTCCATTGCCAATGGCAAGGCAGCGGTTGATCATGCGCTTTGAGTGTCGCTGGTTGCGTCTGTACAAACATTTATTTGACTAATCGAGACATGGAATTGCCTGTATCTTCTCCCGTCGTTGAATGGTCGGGTGAATGTCTGTTCAGTTGGCCGTCATTTTCCTGCCATTAGGTAAGTACTGGTTTTGTGATTGCGCCGGCACTAAATTCGAGGACAAAGGCAAGACGCGCTCCAAATCAAGCCGCGCGCCATTGCCGCGTGTCCTTATCGCGGTATCAAAAACTGCTACCTGAGTAAAAGTGCAGCCGCAGGTGCAGGCCCCCAGAAATTCCCTGATTGGGCGATTTACAGACTTGAGGGGCCGCCTTTTATTTTTCGTTATCGACTCTGCGCTGCCAGCAATTGGGGTGGAATTTTTGGGTGCCGGCCCATTTGTGCTGTTCTGCGCTTCTCTCATTGGTTGAGACCGCCGCCCGGTGATACGCGAATCAGGAAAGGGGGAAAAAAAAAAACCTACCTACCTAGGTAGCTGCGCATATTTCTTAGCGTGAACGCGTGCGTACCCCAGTCCGGCAGCCGCTGTGCACCTCATCTGTCGCGGTCTCGGGTCACCCCCGGCACCATCCTGGTCCCACTACCAGCCAACTCCAGTGTCTACATACTGACCATCCACCCCTCCAAGCCGGGTTCCTTCCCAGAGAGTCTTCCCCCCCAAAATCACTCCGGCCTCGCATCAAATCAGTAACGCCGCTAGTGCCCGTCGCGTCCAGCTACAAAAACCCAGCCCACCCCCCAAATCCTCAACTTACCCGTCAACAACTCTTCCACTCCATCACATTCAGCTGCATTCACTGTCGCCAGACACCGCATACTCAATCAACCAAAACCACCAACTTCCACACTTCACCTCCCAATCCCAGCCGCCAAAATGCCCCCCAAGGCCGCCGACAAGAAGCCCGCCTCCAAGGCCCCTTCCACTGCTTCCAAGGCTCCCGAGAAGAAGGATGCCGGCAAGAAGACCGCCGCCTCCGGCGACAAGAAGAAGCGTACCAAGTCCCGCAAGGAGACCTACTCCTCATACATCTACAAGGGTGAGTTTTCCACTTGGCGCGTCGCGCTTTGGACATGGCGCCTTGCCTGCTCATTTCGAACCCCAGAGCAATTTGCTAACTCTTAGTTCCAGTCCTCAAGCAGGTCCACCCCGACACTGGTATCTCCAACCGTGCCATGTCCATCCTGAACTCATTCGTCAACGGTATGATTTACCCGATTTGCGCCTTTTTGGTTGCGCCTCTGACATATACACCCAGACATCTTCGAGCGTGTTGCCTCTGAGGCTTCCAAGCTTGCCGCCTACAACAAGAAGTCCACTATCTCATCCCGTGAGATCCAGACCTCGTGAGTCATTCCTCAATCGTACACGCCCATGGCATTCGCTGACTTCCGGCCCTAGTGTCCGTCTCATCCTGCCTGGTGAGCTGGCCAAGCACGCCGTCTCGGAAGGCACCAAGGCCGTCACCAAGTACTCTTCTTCAACCAAATAAGGGGTGCTTGCGCTGCTTTTCTTTTCGGGCATTGGATTTTACTTGGCATTTGGGTGTCATGATGAGACCTGCCAAGGTTCCCAATATCCTTGGAGTCTCTTAATGCGTTACGGATGGTTTGCTTTTATTGGGGGCAATGTCTTCACGGTCAAACGGGGTTCGCGGGCTGTACAATACACCTTGAGAATAGGGTTTTCGGACGAATGAATTCGTACACATGAACACAAAAGCCTGTCCCAGCTCTTCGATTGATTGAGATGTGTATATGCCCACCAACCTATAATCATAAGCTAACCTTGCTCGTCACCACCAGGGGTTATCCGGCAGTGTCGCGCCAACACCCGGAACATTCCTGCAGCCGGCAGCCCTATTCGATCAAGGGCGTGTTATCCGAGCCCTGCTTTGCTACGCTTCACCACATGAGCAACAGGCTGCAAAATACCCTTGTTGTTGATCGCACCAAGGGCGGTGCCGCTGCTCCAACCCATCTTTTCGAGCATCGCGCGGCCCTTGTTTTCCTGACCCAATTCCGGTGCTGAACCGCCAACAACTTCACCATCACGATAGTTGATACCAGCATGGCCGCCTCCGCCACCACGACGAGCAGATTGGCGCTGGACGGCGGCCCGAAGCGCATTATCGTTTCGAGGGAAATGTTTGCGACCAACCCGCGCGATTGCTGCGTCGAAGGTTTCCTCGGCGAATTTGGCGGTTCTGAAAGTGCGATGGAGCATAGGTCGACGCTGGTCCCCCGATCCCGTCGACTTGGACTTGATGTTGAACTTGCTGGCTAATTCGTGCATTACTTTGCGAGCGTGGTTATCCATGGGAGGTAGAGTCAATCTAAAAACACATCAGTTTGTCTCCCATGTCGGGAAAGCTTTGAGCCCAGTCAACAAAACTCACATAGCGTTGTTGCCCATAAGGAATGTCCTGAGCTCGTCGGCAATCTGGTCTAGTCCCATGCCGTCGGGGTACTTGACCCTCAGATCCTCGGGGTTCGCATGCTTGCCTAGAAGACCTTGCGCACGCAGTGCCTGTCTTTCGCGCTTCTTCTCTGCCTTCTTCATTCGGTCGTTGCTCCAAGCTGTCTGCATTTTCTCCTCTAGCTCCGAATCCGAGATATTAAAAACAGGTATTCTGTTCTTGGCCCCCTTCTTACGTTTCAGGGCAGGCCGTTCCCAATCCATGAAGTCAAAGTCGTCGATTTCGTTGGCAAAGCGGTCAGCCACGGTGTTAAAAAGATGATCATCGTCGTCCTCCTGTTCACTGGTCTCAGACGGCAGCGATGCATCTTCGGCGTGGGATTGTTCAAGGGAGCCAAGGTACGACACGTCTGTCTCGAGAACTGCCAGAAGAGCATCGTCGCCTAGAGAAGCCTCACCTCTTGTTTTGCCTTTGTTTGCATGCTTCGTAGGAGTATGGTCCAAGTCGCTGCCCTGAGTAGCTTCATTGGTCTCGTCTGGTGCGTCTCCTGGCTCACTCTCGTCATCAGACAGGAGCTTAGGATCACCAGACGCAGTGATGGTGTTGAACGACTCCTCGATACTTTCGGATTCGCTGAGAGGACCCCCAATGTCCCGGTTCGAGTATGCATCAGGGACCAGGCCTTCGTCGGCGCCATGCTCCCGCATGTTAGCAATGTAGTCTGCGATAAGTTCGTCATCCTCCTGGCTTTTCTGTTCCCGGACACTCTGACGTCGTGAGTTGTCTCTGCCGCTCTTCGAGAAGGTGATGCGGTCGCCTTTTGGTTTAACACTCTCCTCCACAACATTGATTTCTGTGCGTATCCCATGCAAGTTGAAGGACTTGTTGTTGCTCATGGGGGCGTGGGAAGCCTGTGAAGTCTTGTTACGACCTCTGAACAGTATGACCTCCTCGCTTGAGTCGGACGCAGCAGGTGAGGGTGATCGGGGTTGAATGCGGACAGGGACTTTGCTGTGCGAGTTTCTGTCTCCTGTGACGTCAAGGAAGAAGGGCAGTGGCGCATACGCCTCCTCAGCGAGCTCAGGCTCAGGCTCAGGTTCAGGTTCAACATCGTTCTGGTTGTCTTCTTCATCGGTTCGTAGACCACTGAAGGTTTCATCCTCAGCCGATATTGCCACGTCCCGGGCATCAGGTTCGGAAGTTGTACCCAGCAGCCGCGCTTCATCGACAGTGGGTGCAAGTTCGCTTAGGGGCGCTGCATCATGTTTCGGATCGGCGACTTCGGGTTCATCAGCGGACTGGTTATTCGGCTCGTGCTGTAGTATATCTTTCTCCAATTGCTTCAAGGGCTCGATGGACCCGGTGCTCACAAAGGCAACAGGTCGATGTCGAAGCCGGGAGCCGGCGCTCCACGGCGAGGAACGGTGGGCGGTACTTCGAGCCTCATCTTGCAGAGTGAAAGCTGTAAAAGCTCGCGTCAATGAAATTTCTCAGGTGGGTGACCTTAGCCCCATTTAGATCCAACTGACCGGCTAGGCCTGCATTTGCAGGACTGGGAGTTGCGCGGTCGAGGTCACGACTAGATCGCAGATGAGGAGGAGCCCTGCCTAACGGCGCTCGCGCACCTCTCTTGCCGCGGCGCGGCATCGCCTGCGCATGCACCGCCAATGGCAGATGGCGCAATACCTCTGTCGAGATGGGTTCTCTACAATGGATCTTGTCTGTGAGCTGGGAAGAGAGGTGTTAATTCTTGTTGTGAAAAGATGGAGCTCCAGCTTCCAGAAGTGTGCATGTAATGTAAGGAGGGGTTGATGTCTCGGGGTCGCTCTTAATAGAAAAAATTCCCCTCCAACGTCCCCACTTAGAGGTGCCTGACCTTCCCTTACCTAGCTCTAGAGCTGAGAGCAGGGTTCTGAATTTTCTGCTTTTTCTAGAAAAAAAAAGGCCAGAAAGAATAGAGCACTAATTAAAACCTATACTTAATTAAACCTACTAGAGGCTATTCTAGCTTAATATAACTATTTACTTAAAAATATTTCTTAACTTTTAAAAATTCCTATTTATATTTCTATAATTATTTATAAAATACTAATATAAAAAAGAGTTAAATTTTTAGCTTTAATTAAACACTATATAGTTACTATACTATACAATAAGCTATTTAACTATATAACTTTACTTATTATATATAAGTTTAATATAACTATAAATTATATTTTCTTTTTTAATAAAAGCTTTATTTATATTTAATATTATATATTTATTAATTAAATATACTTTATTTATTAAATATTATTACTTAGTTAAGTTTAAAGGTTTAAGTTCTAATTAATTTATTAGTTTCCCAAAATACTAATATAGTAAAGAGAGGGGTTAAATAGAGTATAAATACTAATTTAAAGATAGATAGATTAAAAGAGAGATATCTAGAAGATAGTTAGTATAAAGAAATAATATAAGTAGTTAATAGAGATAGGCTATATAATATAAAAGGTTATATAACTACCTACCTAATAAGATTATATTTATTTTAGTATTAAGCTATAGATCTTAATAAAGGTTAAGATTTAATCTATTAGGTAAAATAATAATTATTTCTATATTAATAGTCTTTTCTTTTATATTAGTAATTATATAAGTTTGCTCTATAGATAATATGATGATTATTTATTTATTAATAGTCTTTTCTTTTATACTAGTAATTACTTAAATAAACCTATCTAAATATATAAATTAAATAATAAGTTAGATATTATTAATAATACTTAATTAAAGCAAAAAGCAGCTAGTTATAGCTAATTGCCTAAATCCTTCTTAAATAGCCTAAATTAGCTATTATTTTAATAGTCTCTATACTATATATATTATCTATCTTTCTATTTAAATTATAAAGATATTATTATTAATAAAGTTATATAAAGCTCTATTAAGCTTTATCTTTATTATAGTATTAATATAAGGGAATAAGGATTAGATATATATACATAGATATATAATCAGTAAAAGGTTAGCTAGCAGGCAGCTGCTACCTATATCTTAGAAAAAACTCTAAGCATAACAGACTTAGAATATTAAGCAATAGTCTAATATAGTAATAGATATCTATATTTAGTATTCTAGCCCTTTCTAGTTAAGGCTTATAGTTATACTTTTATAATTCTATTACTTCTACCTTAATTTAAGAGACTAGTACTAGTTAGAATATCTAAAATAAATAAGTAATAGTATACTAACTAATTAGTAGTAGAGTTTAACTATAAAGAACTTTAGGTTAGCTATATAGAATATAATTAATAGGGCCTTAGCTAATATAACTCTAGTTACTCACTAAGTTCTGAGATATAAGAGAGTTTACATAAATATTATAAAGAGGAACTAAATAGGCCTGGGAAAAATATCCTAGAGGGAATAACTATCTAAGGGTATACTAGATCTTAGATATTGCTCTATATATATATAATAATAGGTAGCTAATATAGCACTCTATTATATACTCTATATAAGGATAGTGCCTTAGAAGCCCTAACTTAGACTATAATATTTATATAGAGGTAGTAGAAGAACCTTATAAAATAGATATAGCTATAATAGTAGTGCTATAAAGAGTAAATAACTACTCTTTTATAGCAGCTTACTAACTATATAGTAGTGAGAAACCTATAGTAGGATTAGAATAAACCCCCTATATATAATTACTATACTATAATAGAGGACTTTATAGTAGATTAGATTAGTAACTAGATCTAGGTAATTAAGGATAGAAACTAACTATATACTAGTAGTATACTAAAGTAGCAGGTTTAATAGTCACTTATAAAGATAAATTTAACCCTATAGATCTAGTAGAGATACTATAAAACTAGGTTAGAAGGGGATCTTATATAGACTAACTTTATAGTGTTTATTTACTAATAGTATATTAATTCTAAGTTTTAGGAGCAGAGATACTATAAGAAGCTAGATATAATATATTAAAAGGAGATATAGTCTCTAATATAATTCTTTATTAAGTAATTAGTAATATACTAAAACCTAAGTATACTAGACCTAGAAGATAGTAAGGCTAAGGCCTATACTCTATACTTCTAGTTAGCCCCTTTTCTATAAAGAGAACTAGAGTAATAGAAGGTTAAGATTAAGAAGCTTAGAGATATAGCTATAAAAGCAGAGTAGCTATAGGAGATATATTAGTAATATAGTGATAACCTATTATATAGCAAAAGCAGGAAATAATATACTAAGGAAGAGTATATATTAAGGAGGCTACTCCTAGCTAGAACTAGCTAGAAGGCTCTATAATAGGGATCTAGCTATAAGGATACCTAGAGAGGTTAGAGCTTAATATCTTACTAACCTACTACTAGTAGCTTATAGAATATAGCTCTAAATAAGTCTATATTTAGCCCTAGTATAAGACCTACTATATCTAGAGATATAGTATATTTTAAGTATAATAAGAAGAGCTATTATAGGTAGGAGTATCTAAAAGATAAAGTAGGTATAAATAAGATATTAGTAATATTCTAACTCTATACTAATAAGGCTAGAGTTAATATAATTTAGATAACTAAGGAGGTTAAGAAACTTAACTTATTAGAAAATAAGTAGGCTAGGGGCTACTACTAATAACCCTTATACCTATTCTAGAACTAGATATCCTTTCTAGAGAAGATATTATAAAGGGATAAGTAATTATTCTCTAAAACCTTATTAAAGAGGAGGTAGTTATTAATATAGACTTATATTTCTAAGTTAATATTATTAGCAGCTAACTTATTAAGTTACTATAGCTATAACCTATAGTAGTAAAGGCTTCTATCTTAGAAGGGTTTAATAGATCCTCTATATCTAGCTAAAATATATACTAGCTAACCTTTTTCTTGCTTAACTTAAAGAGATAGCTAAGGAAGATATAGTAACTATTTACTAAGGCTCTCTAGCTAGAAGAGACTAGTAACCTCCTTCTATCTTAGCTTTTTATAGAAAAGGAGAGTATTATTATTAATACTAAGATAAATATCTAGGAGTATAAGCGCTTTAGTATTACTAAACTATTAGTATTTATATAAGAAATTATTAAGAATAGCTAGAAGATATTTATTATATATATTTTAGGAAATATTTTACTATATAAAACGCTCTTAGAAGTATTAGATAAAGATAACCCTGCTAAAAAGGAGGTTAAATTACTACTAGAGCTACTTAGTAAATAGGAGATATTTAATAAGTAGGTGGTAAAGAAATACCTAATACTAGAAAGTATAGAGTATATAATTAACCTAGTTAAAGGGAAGAAACCCCCCTATAAGCTAATCTACCTATTAAATAAATAGTAACTTAAAGAGCTTTAGTAGTATATTATTAATAACTAAGTAATAGGCTAGATCTAACTTTTAACTAGTAAGGCAGGTATATCTATTCTATTTATTCTAAAAAAGAATAGCACCTTATATCTCTATATAGATTATTAAGACTTAAATAAGGTAATATACAGAATTAATATCTACTCTCTCTTATTAGCAAGCTATTAGATAGGCTTTAGAGAGTAAAGTGGATCTTAAAGATTAACCTTTAAGATATATATTACTATATCTATATTAAGCTAGAGGACTACTAGAAGATAGTATTTAGAATAAGATATAGATATTTTAAGTATATAGTTATACTATTTAGCCTAATAAATATCCTAGTAACCTTCTAGATATATATTTACTAAGTACTTACTAAGCTATTAGATACTTACTATATAATATATATAGATAATATTATAGTATACTCTAAGATAAGGAACTAGTATACTTAGAACCTTTACTAAGTACTCTATAGGCTTTACTAATAAGCACTCTATGCTAAGCTTAGTAAATATAGCTTCTACTAATAGAGAGTAGAATTTCTAAATTATATTATTATACTTAAGGATATCTTAATAGATAAGATCTATATCTAAGTAGTTACTAAATAGAAGCTACTAAAAATATACTAAGAGGTCTAGGTTTTTCTTAGATTTTATAACTTTTATTATAAGTTTATTATAGAATATTTAAATATAGTAGCTTTAATAACTACTCCTCTAAAAGGTAGTAAGAATAGCAAAAAGAAAGGTAACTTTAACTAGCTAAAAGAGGCTTAATAAGTATTTAAAAGACTTTAGCTTACCTTCTACTTAGTAACTATTCTCTAATACTAGAACCTAATCTATAAGATAAGGGTTAAGATAGATATCTCTACTAAAGCTATTACTAGTATTCTATCTTAGAATATTAATAGTTAGTAGTAACTAGTTACCTACTACTTATAGAAGCTTAGTAATATAGAGTAGTAATAGGGTATAGACTAGTAGAAGCTTTTAGCTATTATAGAAAGTCTAGATTACTAGGCTTACTACTTATAGAGAATATTAAAGAAATTCCTAATCCTTATAGACTATTAGGCACTTAAGGGCATTATTAATATATTAGTGTAGAACCTTTAGAAAAAGCTTACTAAATAGGTATATAAGCTCTTAGTATTTAACTTTAACCTAGAATATAGATTAGGAGTTATAAATCTAGCTAATAGCCTATTTAGGAGGCTAAACTATATAGAGGGGGAGGTAAAATATAATAATATCCTCTTAATCTTAGTAAGAAAGCTAGGGCTTATTACTAACCTATTAATAAACCTTTAGTAAAGGATTACTATATTAAAAGATAGTATAGAGACTATAAAAGCCTTTATTAATATAGTATAAGTAAATAAAGTATACTCTTTCTAAATAGAAATAGATAGCTTTAGGAGTAGAGATACCTTAATCTCTAGTTAGTATAGCTCTCTAAGATATACTAATATTTCTACTACTATAGTAGCTATAATAATCTAATACTAAAGTATAAGGGGTAATATAGAGAATACATAGTAAGGGGTTATTAACTAAGAGGACTTATCTAGAGCTAGAGTTACTATAGCATAATAGTATATCCTATATTAGGTTATAAGAAAGCTTATAGTAGGTAAAATAGCATATAGCTAATAACCTTTTAAGGTAATAGAAAGAATTATCTACAGACTATAGGCTAATAACTTATACTGCTAGATATAATTAGAGAGAGTATATAGACCAGCTAGTAACTATAGGGGCTATATAGTTAATAATAAGGGAATATTATTCTATAAGAAAAGGTTAGAAATTCTAGAAGAAGGGTTACTAAGACTTAAGATTCTTTGCTAATACTATAATAACTATAGGGTGGGTTATATAGGGATAAATAAGACCACTAAGTTAATCTTAAGGAAGTTCTATTAGCTAAACCTAGCTACTAATATATATAATTATATTATAAGTTATAATATATACAAAGGGAACTATATTTCTAGATATAAGCCCTATAGGAAGTTATAGTTACTACTCCTATTAGTATATCTATTCTAAGAGATCAGCTTAGACTTTATTACTAAGTTACTAATAAGCTGTTAGTATAAAGGTAGTAAGTATAATACTATATTAGTTATAGTATATAGAATAACTAAGCTTACTATATTTATTCTAACTACTAAGCAGCTAACTGCTACTAAACTAGTATAGATTATTTATAAATAGATAGAATATTGTTTTAGTATTCTAGAGGGTATTATTAGTAACTAAGATAAACTTCTTATAAGCTAATTTTAGGAAGAGTTTATATAAGAGAGAGCTATTAAGTACTGTCTCTCTATAGTATACTATTCCTAAACTAATAGGTAGTCTAAAAGAACCTATTAGATACTAGAAAAGTATCTATAGATCTATGCTAGTAAGTTACTATATAAATAGGTAGTATAGTTACTAAAAGCTAAGTTTATATATAATAATAGTTACTATAGCACTACTAGTATCTTACTAATAGAGGCTTTATATAGCTACTACCTATACTATATAGAGTATACTATTCTAGCAGATAGGGTTATAGTATAAAGTATATAGAAGTAGATTAAGTATATTATAAAACTCTATATAAGGGTATAGGAATAATAGCTAAAGGTAATAGTAATATAAGCTAAGTATTATAATATAAGATATAAGGAGCAGACCTACTATTAGAGATAAGTTATTAAGCTATTAATAAAGAACTTCTAGTTTAAGAATAGAAAATTAGTACTAAGATTTATTAAACTATCTATTACTAAGATAGTTAGGATATAGACCTATAGGGTCTATCTACTAGAATAGTACTAAAAAATATATAATATTTTCTTAGTTACTCTACTAAAGCTATAAAATAGTTACTAAGGGGATAGTAAGAGCTTACCTATATATCTAGAGCTTAAGGATAAGCTAGAAGAATAGAAGATAGAGGAGATTATTATATAGTAAGGAGATAGTAATAATATATAGTACTTAGTTAAGTAGGTAGGATAGCTTATAGAGTATAATATATAGGAACTTATAGAGAACTTAATAAATATATAGAAGGCTATTTAAAAGTTTAATAAGCAGTCTAGAAAAGCCTATAGGAAATAGAATAACTAGCTATATAGACTTTAATAATAGGTTATTAAAGGTTAGATATATAAAAAGGTAAAAATAAAACTAAGTTTAGAAAAGTAAAACTTTTAATTTATAAATAGCAAACTACTACTAACTATATAGTAAAAGAAAGAAGATATTATTCTATAGAAAAACAGAAAAAGATAGCTAATAATCTACTATAGCTAACTACTAGCTATTATAACTATAACTATAACTATAACTATAACTATAACCACTATAGGTATTATAGCTACTATTTAGTAAAGGCTTAAAGCTTCTAGTAGATTTACTATTATAGATAGTAATACTACTAGGAGAAGGGGTATAGCTAATACTACTACTATTAATATTACTACTACCTATATTACTACTACTATTAGTATTACTATTACTACTACTACTATTATTATTACTGCTAATAGGCTAACTATCTACTATCTGAGACTTATTATTAGACTTATTAGAGATCTTAATAGCTAGCTTCTTTTTTACTAAGCTTTTATTACCTTCTAAGCTATACTTTTTAATTAGAGTATAGAGAAAAGAGATATATAAGACTAGGTAGGTGTTAGTAATAGTGATAAAGTAGGTAGGAATATTATTTACTATAAAAGTAGTAAGGCTCTCCTAGAGCTTATTATAAAAGGTAGGGAACTTATTAATATTATGCTTATATAGAATCTTAGAGACAGGCTTTATTAAAGAGTTATTAAGCAGTTAGTTAATCTTATTAGAGAGATATATAGCTAGGGTATTATTATAGATATAGAGCAGCTAGGTAGCATTTAGTTACTAAAGAATATTAATACTATTATAAAGAGTGCTAACCTAAATTATTATTAATAGTAAATATTTAGTAAAGAGAAGGTAATAATAATTATACTTAGATTATAATATTAAGGGAAAAATACTTATAAATAGAAGAGAGCTTCTATAACTATAGCTGCTTTATATTCTAGAAGCTAGTAATAATAATATGGTTATAAATAAGCTTACTAATCTGCTTCTAAGCTGCTAAGTAGTTAGTAAGTAATTATAGGAGTTAGAAATAATAATAAGGAATAAGAGAGCTCTCCTACTCCTAGAGCTTAATCTAGTAGAATATATTCTAAGTAGCCTAGATAGTATTCTAGAGCTTTTAAGAAACTTAAAAAGAGGTTAGAATATAATAAATAGTTAGTAATAAATTAGTAAACTTATAGCTAAATACTTCTTTTTATTAAAGTTATAGAGTAGGCACTTCTATATATAGTTACTATATATATAGTAAAGGTTAAGGATATTAAGGTATATCTTAGAGAGGCAGCTAAGATAGGAATATCTACTATTAGTATTACTAGTTAGATTACTAGAAAGGTTCTTAGACTTATAGAGGAACTTTATAAGAACTATATCTATATAAGTAATATAAGATATTATAGCAATTTATTAGTAAATAGATAGGAATAAAGATAAGAAGGAAAAGAAGATAGAAAAGAAAGAAATAGATAGGGATATAATAATTAAGGTAAATAATTAGTAAACTAGTAATAAAAGAGAGCTACTAGTTAAGGGAAAGAAAAAGAAAAAAGTATAGCTAAGAGAAGAAATTTCTAAGATTAGAGACTTTAGGAGAAAAAACCCTTTTATACTTAAGGGGTTACCTAGTAATAAGATATAATAATTATAATAGATATATACTACTAACCTATTACCTAATAGTTAGTAACTAATTAGAAAAATTAACCTAATAGATATATATAAATAATAGTGATAATTAGCAATAAAAATATATTACTTACTATAGTTACCTCTATCTAGTAAAGAAAGGAATAAAGGTTATATAATATAATAGCTATTATAAGTTAAACGTTATATAGCCTAACTTATACTAACTAATTAGCTACTAAGTGGCAAAGACCACTAAAGAGCTATAAGCTTTATATAATGCTTTGGAAACTAAGGCTTTAGAGAGGGGGGTAATTATAAGGGAATAAGGATTAGATATATATGTATAGACATATAATCAGTAAAAGGTTAGCTAGCAGGCAGCTGCTACTTATACCTTAGAAAAAACTCTAAGCATAACAGACTTAGAACGTTAAGTAATAGTCTAATATAGTAACAGACACCTATATTTAGTATTCTAGCCCTTTCTGGTTAAGGCCTATAGCTATACTCTTATAATTAATTAGGTTATTTTTACTATTTACCTATTAGATTCTAGAGAGCTTATAGCACTTATATAATTAATAAAGAGCTATAATATTAATTATTAAGTATTTTTGCTTTATAATACTTAGTTTTCCTAAGTATTTATATAGTAAGTATAAGTTTATATATATTATAGTAGGTATAAAGTTAGTAATATTTAGCTTAAAAGTAACTTAGTATAGTATTAAGGTAATTATAGAGACTAGGTTAATATTAATAACTATTAAGTTTATAGTTATAATATAGCCCCCCTAAAAAAAGACTATAATAAATCCACCTAGTTTATAGATATAATTCAGAAAACACTATAGAGGCACTTTAATCTATACTCTCTACTAGTTAAGAATAATAATATAGAAACTCTATATATTTCTGCTAGTAAGTAAACCCTTATATAAAGTTAGATATATACTCTAGCTAAATAGACTAGCAGAATAATAATAATATTAATAACGCTATGCTATATATAATAGAACTAATTATATTAGGGCTAAATAGGCTACTAAGGCTCTTATAGTAATGCCTTTGCTAAACCTTTTAGTAAGGTGTTATGAAAAATGCCTAAAAGGTAAACCTTTTAGTAAGGTAAACACTACTATATAAGAGATAACTTCTTAACCTCCTAAGAGGTTCTTATAGCTAGAAGTATAAAAAGCTCTGCTATAAGTAGGGCTTTATATCTATTCCTCTTTCTTATCCTTATTAACTTATAATAAATTCTCTAAGATATTAGCACTATACTTAGTATATTAATATACTAAATATATATAAGGTATATATATTATTACTAGTAATATAAACTAAATTACTATAAAGTTTAGTATTAATATAATTAATAAAAACTTCTTCTTTTTTAACTAACCTAGTCTATATAAAGAGCATATTATTAATATAGCTCTTAAGAGAGCTTACCTTAATATCTCTATAGGGGATATTAATATATATAGTTATATTATATAGAAATAAGTAAATATAGCTTTAGAAGTTAAATAGGTTATTATACACTTTATCTATTAGCCCTTCTTTAAATAAGCCCTCTATAATACTAAGGTAGAGGTAGCTCTATAGGAGAATATTAGTAAGTATAGCTTACACTAACTGCTTTAATATAGAGAGAGTATTATTAATAATAGTATAGCTAGTGGATAAAGTAGTAATAGAGGCAGTGTTAGTAGTATAAGTAATAGGTAAGAGGATAAGTTAACAGTTTAGTAGTTAGTAATTAAGCAATTAAAAACTATATTATTATTAAACTATGAAGTTAAGGATTATAAGGATATAGATAGGTATATATAAGTATAGCTATAGTTAGGAGAGTTATAATTACGTAACTAAAGGCTGTATATATTATTAGGAGGCGCGGCGTAGAGTTAGAAGGTTTGTTATAAAGTAGGTAAAATCACTATATAGTAGCTAGAGACCTTAATAACTATAGTATAGATCTCTAAGACTAATATATTATAAGCAACCTATTTATACTTAGTAAAGCTATATGCTTCTAGCTGTGAGAACCTCTTAGGAGGTTAAGGAGTCATCTCTTATATATGCAGCACCTTGCTAGAAGGTTAACCTTTAGGCAAGGAGTTATCAGATATCTTATATAGTGGCGTTCACCTTGCTGGAAGGTTTACCTTTTAGGCGTTTTTCACCTCACTAGAAGGCATTCCCAGGCTATAAGAGCCTTAGTGGCCTATTTAGCCCTAATATAATTAGTCCTGTTATATACAGCGCGGCGTTGCCCACGCTATTACTATTCTGCTAGTCTATTTAGCTAGAGCATATATCTAACTTTATATAGTGATATTTAGAGGGTTTGCTTGCTAGCAGAAATATATTAGGTTCCTGTATTATTATCCTTAACTAGTAGAGGGTATAGGTCAAAGTGCCTCTATAGTGTTTTCCAAATTATGCCTATAAACTGGGTGAATTTATTATAGTCTTTTTTGCGGGGGGCTGCGTTATAACTATAAACTTAATACTTAGTAAAGCTATAATAAATAATATTACTATAAATAATAAAAGTAGTATTATTTATAATTTTATTAATTAGTATAATAATATAGCTTAAATATAATATAAGGCTTTTATTGGTTTTCTAAAATACTAATATAGTGAAGAGAGGGGTTAGGTAGAGCGTAATATTAGTTTAAGATATATATATTAAAAAGAGAAGTATCTAGAGGGTAGTTAGTATAAGGAAAAAATATAGATAGTTAATAGAGATAGACTAAATAATATTAGAGATTATATAACTGCTTACCTAACTAGATTATAGATATTCTAGCACTAGGCTATAAATCTTAGTAGAGATTAGGATCTAATCTATTAAGTAATATAGATAATTATTTCTATACTAATAGTTTTTTCTTTTAGATTAGTAATTACTTAATAGGCCTATTTAAATATATAAATTAAATAATAAGTTAGGTATTCTTAATAATACCTAATTAAAGTGAAAAATAGCTAGTTTAGCTAATTACTTAAATTCTTTTTAAATAGCCTGAATTAACTTAATATAGTATAAATTAGCTATTATCCTAATATTTCTTTTGCTATATATATTACCTATTTTTCTATTTAAATTATAAGGGTATTATTATTAATAAGGTAGCATAAAGCCTTATTAAGCTTTATTTTTATAATAGTATTAGCTAGGTTATTTTTGCTATTTATCTATTAGATCTTAAAGAGCTTATAGCGCTTATATAAGTAATAGAGAGCTATAATATTAATTATAAAGTATTCTTTTCTTTATAGTACCTAGCTTTACTAAGTAAATATATAGTAAGTATAAGTTTATATATATTATAGTAGGTATAGAGTTAGTAATACCTAGCTTAGTAGTAACTTAGTATAGCATAGAGGTAATTATAAAGACTAGGTTAGCACTAATAACTATAGTATAGATCTCTAAGGCTAATATACTATAAGTAACTTATTTATACTTAGTAGAGCTATAAGAGATAATATTACTATAAATTATAAAAGTAGTATAGCCTCTAGCTACTATATAGTGATTTTACCTACTTTATAATAGACCTTCTAACTCCACGCTATGCCTCTTAATAATACACACAGCCTTTAGTTATATAATCCTATCCTAACTATAGCTATACTTATATATATCTATCTATAGCCTTATAATCCTTAACTTTATAGAATAATAATAATATCTATTAACTTATCCTCTTATATATCACTCACGCTGCTAATACTGTTTCTATTACTGCTTTATCTACTAGTTTCCTTATTTAATTAGGCTAGCTAACGCCTTTATAGCTTTACTATTATTAGCAATACTCTCTCTGTGTTAAAGTAGTTAGTATAAGCTATACTTACTAATCCCTAAAGGGCTGCCTCTACCTTAATATTATAGAGAGTCTATTTAAAGAAGGGCTACTCTATAAAGTGCTTAATAATCTATCTAATCTCTGCTACTAAGTCTGCTTACTTATATATAATAAGTTAGTATATCTATAAGTTTTCTATAGAGGTATTAATAAGAGCTCTCTTAAGAGCTATACTAATAATATGCTCTTAGTGTTATATAGGCTGCTTAATAAAACAGAGAGCCTTATTAATTATATTAATACTAAACTATTATATAATATTTTGCGTATTATTAATATTAATAGGTATGCCTTATATATAGCTAGTATATTAATATACTAGGTTTAGTACTAATATCTTAGAAGACTTATTATAGGTTAATAAGGAAGAGAGATAGATATAAAGCCCTACTTATAGAGCTTTTTATACTTCTAGCTATAAGAACCTCTTAGGAGGTTAAGGAGTTATCTCTTATATATATCTTACTAAAAGGTTTACCTTTTAGGTATTTTTTATAGCACCTTACTAAAAGGTTTAGTAAAGGCAATTCTAGGCTATAAAAGCCTTAGTAGCCTACTTAGCTCTAATATAATTAGCTCTATTATATATAGTATAGTGTTATCTATACTATTACTATTCCGCTAGTCTATTTAGCTAGAGTATATATCTAACTTTATATAAGGGTTTGCTTACTAGCAGGAATATATAGAGTTTCTATATTATTATCCTTAACTAGTAGAGGGTATAGATTAAAGTGCCTCTATAGTGTTTCCTAAATTATATCTATAAACTAGGTGAATTTATTATAGTCTTTTTTATAGGGGGGCTGCGTTATAACTATAAACTTAATAAAAATAGTATTATTTATTATTTTATTAACTAGTATAATAATATAGCTAAACTGTAATATAAGGTTTTAGTTATTAATAAATAATCTATTTATAAATATAAATAATTTAGTAGTAAGTAGTAATAATATAATAAAGTTTAGACTATAATTAAGGTTATCTTTTAGCTACTAAAGATACTTATTAAGAATTATAATATTTCTATTAATAGGATCCCAGTGTTAGATAGTAGTTAATAGATTAAAATAAGCCTCTTTAGTATATTATTTAATATACTGCTGCTTTACTAATATCTTTAAGATATTTTAAGCTTTCTATATTAGGTTAACTTTAGTATCTTAACCCTTTCACTATAGGATAATGACTTTATTAAGTAATAGAGAGATTATTCTATTATTAAAGGTAACTAAAGTAGTAATAATAAGTTTCTCCTTTAGTTAAACTATAAATTTAGCTTTTTATAACTTTTTTCTTTAAGGATTAAAAAAGAGATATTAAAAGTTTAATAATATTATTAATTTATATATTAAATAGTAAAGTATAGATTAGTATTATTAATAATAAGGGGGTAAGGATTAAAGATAAAACTAATTATATATAACTTATTATAATAATAGATATTCTAGATAGCTTATTAAGAAATACTAGCTTTAGTAATTGTTGCGCTAATACTATAACCCGCAAAGCAGCAGGATATGCGCTGCAATCAATAGATATATATAAGGTTATATAACCTATCACAGAGCGTATATATATAGTTTAACACTACTGCCTACGTAGTTAAGTGGAACTTCTAGAGAGATATATATTAACTTAAGGCTTTTAACATATATACACAAAGGGAGCCCTAAGTCCTGTGTGAACCTCGATCCGGCGTGAAACTAATAGTAATACTATATAAGGATTTAATAATCTTTATAATAATACTAAAGAAATAAAGATTATAGATTTAGTTAGATAGATAGATATAAATATCTTATATAAAGGTAGTTTATAACTAAATATATACCTAAGTAATATCTCTAATCTAAATTAAAGAATTAGGGCTAAGAAATAGTATAATAGCTAAAAGGAGTTAAATACTAGAATATTAAATTATTAATAATTAGGTTAAAATACTATATTTATTAATATTATTTGTACTATAAATAATAAAGTAGAATGTCTTAAAAAAGATAGTAGTTTTTTTTAACTATATTAACTATATAAAATTAAAAAAGATATTTGTATTATTTAAAGAGGTTATAGATCTTAAATTTAAAGACCTTCCACTTAAGAAGGATATTAATCTCCTTTCTATATAATTTTTAAAAAGAAGGATCTTTAGTAATAAGTTTACTAAACTTATATAAACCTAAATAAAGTTCCTAATTTACTTTCTCTTTTATTATATTAGATTTATGCTAGATTGAGGTTTATACAGAACTTAGGGCTCCTTTTATATACATACACTCTATAATAGGTTACGTAACCTTATATATATCTATTAAATATAGTATATATCTTACTACTTTGCGGGTTATAGTATTAGTATAATACTAATAGTCTTTTCTTTAAGGCTAGATATACTATAACCTGCTAAAATATACTTCTATATTACTAATACCTATTATAAGCCTAAAGTGGGTTTAAAACGTAAAAACAGCATAGGATTATATACTAATTTTATTCTATATTTAATATAGCTAAATCCTCCTCCTCTAAGGTACTAAAGCTACTTTAGTATATTTAGTGCTATTTATCTAACTCTTTACCCTTTTTCTCTTAAGTTACCTATCTCTCTATATAAACTATTACTTTATTATTCTTAATAAAGTATTCAAGAATTTAATTTAGAGTACTCTTTATAAAGGTATCTATAGAGTTATTATTATTATTAATCTATTATACTTTATAGATTTCCCTTCTCTTATAGAACTATTAAAGTACTATAATATTAATTATTAGTTACTTCTCTTTTATAGTACTAAGCTTAATAAGGTATTTATACAATAAGTATAAATTAGTATAGATAATTATAGAGATATAGAGTCTTTTAGAGTAGTTAGTAATCTTCTAAAATATTATTATAATAGTATAAGTAAGATTTATATTAGTAACTATACTATAAACTTTAGAAGCTAGAATGCTTTAGATAACTCTTTTATACTTTATTAAACTAAAGTAAATAATATTACTATAGATTATAAATATATTATTATTTATTATCTTATTAATAAGGATAATAATAAATCTACTCTATAATAAGAGGTCTAAATTATTAATAAAAGAGCTATTAATAAAAATAAATAGTTTAGCTATTATTAAGTTAATAGATATAAATATAAAGCTATACTTAAGGTTCTTCTTTTACTATTTAAAGTATTAGTTAAGTACTTTTTTATCCTTAGTAGTTAGCTCTTAATACTATATAGCTATAAATAGATTAAAGTATGCTTTTAGTTACTAAATTAATATAATATATATACCTCTTGCTCTCTACTCAATATATTACTATTCTTATTTAGTTAAAGTGGTTTTTAAGTTAATAAGCTTAATCTTATTTCCTTATCCCTTTTAGTATAGAATAAGACTGCTATTTATATTTAGTATAATAATACTACTACTAAATATTAATAAATTATTTAGGTTAAGTTATTATTTACTCTTTATAGTAAAACTAGCTTTTATAAGTTTATTATCCTCTTATTTTAAGAACTTTAGTGTTAAAAGTCTAATTATATTATTAGTTTATATATTAATAATACTAAAGCTATTAGTAATAATTAAGGCAATTAGTAAGTATAGATTAAATAAAAATTAATCTATCTTAAGCTTTTCTCTATAATACTTACTATAGGTTACCTATTAATAAGTTCTAGTTTCTATAATTAAGTTTATAGTTATAATACAGCCCCTCTATAAAAAAGACTATAATAAATTTACTTAGTTTATAGATATAATTTAGGAAACACTATAGAGGCACTTTAATCTATACTCTCTACTAGTTAAGGATAATAATATAGAAACCTCTATATACTTCTATTAGTAAGCAAACCCTTATATAAAGTTAGATATATACTCTAGCTAAATAGACTAGCAGAACAGTAATAGCATAGGTAGCACTGCGCTATATATAATGGGGCTAATTATATTAGGGCTGAGTAGGCTACTAAGGCTCTTATGGCTTAGAAAAAACGCTAGTTTCTATAATACTATATAGAGGTTTAATAATCCTTATAATCTAAGTCTTTAGGTATTTACTTTAAATCTTACTTAGGAGGTTTATTAATATTATTTTAGTAAGCTCTATTTAGGATTAGATATATATTTATATAATATCTCTAAGCTATAGAATAAATCCCTCTGCTATAAGAAATAGCACTAAAGTAAGAAGTAGTTATTAACTTACTCTTTAGATTATTAGTAACTATATAAGGATTAAAGTCTTATTATTATTATTATAACCCTAAATAATAAGTTATAACTTTTTATAAAGTTAGTTAGTTTCTTTTTCTTTAACTTTATAAACTATATAGAATTTACAAATCTAGGTTTTACTATAAATAGTAATATTATAGAAGATAATCTTAAAAACACTATATTTTTAAAGTATAGTTATCTTAGCTATTATAGAGGTAGAGAAAGGTTCTCTTAATATTATAATAATACCTTCTTTATATAGATAGATAGTAAGGTTATAATCTAAATACTTTTTTATTATTAAAAAGATTATAGTATTACTAATTTCTTAGCTAAGAGCTTTTATTATATTAATAATAGAAATACTATTAACTATAGTATTTTCTTATCTATTTTAGTTTATAAAGTAGTTATTTCTTTATATTAAATCTATAGTTAGTATTATAATAGCTTTTATATAGTTCTTTAATAATCTCCCTCTCTTATATAGAGGTGGGATTATTAATAGTATTAGTATTAGTATTAATATAATATTAACCTTATCTAGTCCTTCTATTCTTTTAGTATTTTAGTCTAGAGGGTTTATTAATATATTATTATTATCTTTATTAATATTAGTAATATTATTAATATTATACTATAGATAGATAACTATTAACTAGAATATTTAAGTTTTATATAGAAGGTTAAGTATATAGATCTTATTATTATTAATAAGGAGTTTATATAATCCTTACTAACTCTTCTTTTTATAATATATATATATTAGTGGGAGTAGTAATAGCTATAGAGTTTTATAGATATCTAGTCTATTATAGATAGTAAGAGCTTCTAAAACTTAGTATAAACCCTAAACTTCCTAAAGGCTTTTTATTACTCTTTATATAATAGCTATCTATTTCTAGATTTCTAAAGATAGAGGGGATTTATTAATAATATATAGATATACTCTAAAGATAAGTAATATTAAGACTAGACCTTTTAGCTCTATAGTACTATTAATAGCCTTTAAAGCTATTTAGAAAACTATCTTATAATTTATATTAAAAAGGTTTTAGTAAATTATATTATAAACTCTTTAAAGGATTATATAATACCTCTTAACCTTATCTGTAGAGTTATAAGCCTTAATAGAGACTTTAATAATAGTTATTAATATTAAAGAGAGTATACTATACTACTTAGATAAGCTGAAATTAATATTAATATTAGTAATTACTATATTTAGAGGTTTAAAGTAGATATAGATTTAGTACTATTTAAGTATATTAAGTACTGCTCTTATTAATAGATTTTATAGAAATCTTTTTATATTAAAGATAGTAGCTATATTAACTATATAAAGTACTAATCTTAAGTTAAGGTATATAATATTTATAACTATAGTATACTTAAAGTTATAGTTATCCTTAAAAGTGAATTTAAAGTAATTTAGAGCTTCTATATTAAGTTAGTAACATTTATAAAACCTTATTATATATTTAAGTATTTATATCTTAACTTAGTAGCCTAATTACTATAAAACTCTATAAAGTTAGTAAACTAATAGATATCTAAAATATTAATAAAGTTAGTATAACTTAGTGTTTATAAGGTTATTCTAGACTAAAGCCTTCTCTATATTTAGTAATAGCTATAAATAACCCTATTTATAGATAATAGAAATAATTAGGTCTTATTATTATAGATAGTTCCTTAAATTATTAAATTAAATACCTAGTTTATCTATATCTATAAAGTATAAAAGAAAAGAGATATTTATTAATATAATATAGAAGATTATTTCTTTAAAAGGTATAGAGATAACTATAAGATATTATATAAGTATCTCAAAAGCCCTTTATAAATAAGACCTATAAAATATATAATAAATAATAATACTTAATAATATAATATATAATATAACACAGTGTATTACAGTATTAATAAGACTGTTTATACTGTAGATAGAAAGGTCTAGAAAGTCCTAGAAAGCCTTACCTTTAATAAGCTTTCTAGCTAGAACTAAAAGGGTTTAAGCTATAACTTTAATATATAACTAAGCCTAAATAGGCTAAATATCTATGCAATATACTGTATAAGCTATTATATTAGTAATTATATAATAGAAGCCTCTAGAAGAGCTTAAATAAGTATAAATAACTCCTCTCTCCCCTACCTAGCTAGTTACTAGTTAATAAGCTGAAAAATAATACCTTATTTATTACCTAAGCTATACTATTATTTCTATTAATTTAATTACTCCTCCTAGCTTAAATTTAATACTTACTCTTTCTATAGTAATATATTTAATTATAATATTAAGTAACTTAGTCTTTTTAAGTATAATAAACTAATTATAACTAGCTATTAAAAATCTTATAGCTTCTATATCTAGAATAATACTCTAGAAGGTCTCTAAAGAATATCTTCTATTAAGTATAAAGATATTAATAAGAATATTATTAGTTATTTATTTAAAAGGGTTATAGTAAGTAATTCTATAGTAAGTAGCTTAATTAAGTAGGTATTTAGTAATAGTATTCTTATCTACTAAATAAGCTAATTAGGTATTTAGGTTTATAAATTAAGTAAAAAATAAAGTTTACTAGTTAATATTATATTATTAATCCTCTTAACTATCTTATCCTTCTCTAAATAACTATAGATATATCTTAATCTCTTTATCCTCTTTATTATTTACTATTAAATTATTATAGGTCTTATCTTTAGTTTCTTTATACTAAGTGAGAAATTACTTATAAGCTATTTTTATAATATCTTAAATTTATAAATTACTTTAAAAGCAGAAATATACTTTATCTCTTTCTTTCTATATATAGTTTATTAAATAGCAGCTTATCTTTTTATAGATATAATATCTCTATTTCTAAAGATCTTATTATTATTTTAAATTATCTTATTTAAAGTTTTAGTATAGACTAAATTAGCTAAATTAATTATTGTAGCCTTAGCTATTATATTTATAATATATTTAGTATTACTTAATATAGTATTATAGTTATAGAGGTAATTAACTATTTATAAATATAACTATATTACTTATTATAACTTTTAGCTAGTTATAGAAGCTCTTAAACTTTATTATAGAGTTTATAGTAGCTTATTTATATTTCTTAACTCTTTAGTAACCTTAAAGAAGTTAGTTATATAAGATCTTATTACTTTTATAAATAATACTTAATATAGATTATATTTTTATAAAAGTGTTAATTAGTAAATCTAAGGCCTTAAGCTTTATTATAGATAGATTATTATTTATAATTAATATAAGAATAGTAATATTCTATTTAGTAAGGTATACTTATTTAAATTTCTCTATTTTAAAATATTCACTAAGCTTAGTAATAATTTAGTTAGAGTTAAAATAAGGCTAGATTTAGCAAATTATTTTATAGTAATAATATAATACTCTTTCTTTAAGTATAATTAGAAAAGTAAATAGTATTTACTTCTTTATAAAGCTCACTCTTTTATATATATTCTAGAAGATATAAAGTTTTAGCTTTAAAATATCTATATCTTTACTACTATACTTTATCTTATTAATATATAAGTAAGTTAGGTTTGCTTAATTACTATAGACTACTAAACTATTAACTTATCCTCTTGCCTATTACCCACGCTACTAACACTGTCTCTATCACTACTTTATCTGCTAGCTATGCTATTATTAATAATGCTCTCTCTATTTAGTATAAGCTCTTAGATTACGTAATCGTTGATAACGTAATCGATAGCTCAAAAGGGAAATAATAAGTATAAATAAGTTAATATTGAAGTGTCTACCTTCTAAGTAAAAGGGAGTATTCTAGAGAGAGAGAGGCGAGTTATTTATACTTAAGGCTTAGTTTCTAGAGCCTTCTATAGCTGCGTAAGCTGCTTGCTAAGCTGCCCCACTTATTTCCTTATTTAGGTTATTTATTAAGTAATTCAGTAACCTAAAACCCTTTTAGGTTTAACCTTAACTTAGGCAGTGAAAGCTAGCAGTTTCCACAGCTTTCTAGAGGCTTCTTCTAACAGTATACATAGTACTAATAGTACTGTGATACACTATATTATGTAATTAACCTCTATTATATAGCCTCTATATTATTATATATTTTTAGTATAGGGTTTTATAGTATATCTCTTATATAAGCTATACTTACTAATCTCTATAGAGCTACCTCTGCCTTAGTATTATAGAGGGCTTATTTAAAGAAGGGTTAATAAATAGAGTATATAATAACCTATTTAACTTCTAAAGCTATATTTACTTATTTCTATATAATATAACTATATATATTAGTATCCTCTATAGAGATATTAAGTTAAGCTCTCTTAAGAGCTATACTAATAATATACTCTTTATATAGATTAGGTTAGTTAAAGAAGAAGGAGTTTTTATTAATTATCTTAATACTAAACTCTATAGCAATTCAGTTTATATTATAGTGATAATAGATATACTTTATATATACCTAGTATATTAATATGCTAGGTATAGTGCTAATATCTTAGAGAATTTATTATAAGTTATAGAATAAGGATAAGGAAGATAGATAGGCATAAAGCCCTGCTTATAGTAGTAGAGCTTTTTATACTTCTAGCTATAAGAACCTCTTAGGAGGTTAAGAAGTTATCTCTTATATAGTAGTATTTATAGTATCTTACTAAAAGGTTTATCTTTTAGGTGTTTTTTATAGCACCTTACTAAAAGGTTTAGTAAAGATATTACTATAAGAGCCTTAGTAGCCTACTTAGCCCTAATATAATTAGCTCTATTATATATAGTATTATGTTATCTATATTATTACTATTATACTAATCTATATAGCTAGAGTATATATCTAACTTTATATATTAATATTTAGAGACTTTACTTATTAATAAAAATATATAGAGTTTCTATATTATTATCTTTAATTAGTAGAGAGTATAAGTTAAAGTACTTATAAACTAAGTAAACTTATTATAGTTCTTTATAGAGAGGCTATATTATAACTATAAACTTAATAGAGAACTTTGTTTAATATCTATAATATATACTATAGCATAAATAAAACTATAAAAAGTATTTAATTATATAAATATTGATCTATATCTATATATTATTATTATATTTCTTAAGATATAATATATATCTGTAAAAAACTCTTTATTTTACTTATCTTTATAGTTAATAATAATATATATATCTTATAATATTAAATATAAACTAAATAAAACATATAATATAATATAAGTTATTAAAATATTAATAATATATATAGCTTAATTTAATATAATATATAATTAAAATTATAATTATAATATAGAATATATAATCTTTAAAATACTCTATAACTTAGTAATTATATAACTTAGAACTTAAGTTATTTAGAACTAGTGCTATAGTATACTGTTTCTAATCCTTAATAATATATAGAATCCTTATTATTATATAAAAAAGCACGAGTGTGCAAGTGCTCCTTTAAATTAATACGGTATATAGGTTAAACTAATATGAGTGGGCTAGGTATACTAGCTAGAGCGGGTCCGAAGGCGCGGCCCTCACTCCAGCCGCAGGCAGGTGCGTCATAAGGACAAGCCGGATCGGCCACCTGAGTACCATTGGCTGGAATCGGCCTTCCCGCACTCATTCCCCAACCGACCTCCATCGCCCATCCCCGTAGCCTTTGAACCCTCGACAAGCTGCCTTACCTTCACGTTACCCTGTCTAAGGGACCGTCTTACGCTGCGGAAAACCACCTGCGAATAGTCACCAAGCTGTCTGTCCCCATACCGTGCCTTTGACCTTATCCCGTCCAGCGCTTCTCCATTCCAGCAGTCCTCACAGTCCTGCGCTGCCGGTGACCCCTTTGCTCCAGGCGGCTGCCTTATTTTAGTTGCGACCACGCGGCCGCGATATCATCGAGCTAGCCGTCGCCACCGCCGCTGCTGAAGCTTTCCCTCTCTGCTTGCTCGGTCTCCAGAGACAACTGTTATACTTCCTGAGCTGTGAAAGAATCGACCCTCTGAGCTTCCGGCGACCAGATCCGACTCGACATCGATAGACGCCATCCGTCGCTGCCACGTTCACTCACCGTTTCCTGACGCTCGCCGTGTTTCCGCCTACCTCGTCCTTCGGACGCCGGGGAACCGAACCTATCGCTTTCGGAACTGTTTTGTACCTTTGCTCTCGATGGAATCCGCCATGGCTGCGGTAGATCTCGGCCGATACCGCCGCATCGTCCAGATGTTCTGGGACCCAGAGCCTACGAACGACTACCAGATCGACCTGCCCGTATGGTGTCTCGGACGCTCGTACACTTTGAATACTAAGACTGGCAAAGAAAAGGAAGAACGTGGTCAAACGCCTACCTCATCTGGTGCCGCGGATCAACCACCCAGGACCTCTCAAGCATCGCCAGTGCCTGCAGCCACAGGTCCTCAGACACCTCCGGATTCTGTGTCTAGCAGCTTCTCATCCTCTCTTGCCTACGACGATGAATATTCCATACGGGACGGAGGTTGGCCAGCTGCATTTCTGGACGACTTCGAGTCCAAGTTCTGGATGACATACCGCTCGGATTTCGATCCCATCGCCAAGTCCGCCGATCCACGAGCTTCAACAGCGCTATCATTATCCATGCGAATCAAGAGCCAGTTGGTAGATCAAAGTGGTTTCTCGTCCGACAGTGGCTGGGGTTGCATGATACGGTCTGGTCAGATGCTGCTGGCAAACGCCATGGCTGTTGCCGACCTAGGCCGAGGTATGCGCAAATACTTCTCCCGGAGCCCTCGCTGCAACCTTTTTTTAATATCGTGCTAATAGCAAGTCAGATTGGCGACGGGGTGAATCCACAGAAAAGGAATGCAAGTTAATTTCCATGTTTTCCGACGATCCAAGAGCAACATATTCGATTCATCAATTCGTTCAACATGGTGCGGTTGCGTGCGGAAAGTATCCTGGGGAGTGGTTTGGCCCCTCTGCAACTGCTCGCTGCATCCAGTGAGTAGCACCGGTTGTTCCTACGCCGTGAAACATCTTAACACGATCGCAGATCCCTGGCCAATTCTCAAGAGCAGCCCCTGAGGGTGTACTCGACGGGCGATGGTCCAGACGTTTATGAAGATAGCTTTATGAAAATTGCAAAGCCCGACGGTTCTCAATTTCGCCCAACTCTAATCTTGGTTGGAACACGGCTGGGAATTGACAAGATCACGCCTGTTTACTGGGACGCCCTCATTGCTGCTCTCCAAATGCCACAGTCCGTAGGCATTGCAGGGTAAGCAAACGTCCAGGTATGAGAAGGCGGTCCGTACTAACGGAAATGGCAGCGGCCGACCTTCTGCGTCACACTACTTCGTAGGGGCACAGGGCTCCTTTCTCTTCTATCTTGACCCGCATCACACAAGATCAGCTCTACCATACCACACGGATCCTTCCAAATACAATAAAGAGGACATCAACACCGTGCATACACGGCGACTGCGGCGTTTGCATGTTAGAGAAATGGATCCCAGTATGCTTATCGGATTTCTGATCAAAGATGAGGATGACTGGGCCGAGTGGCGTCGCAACGTCAAGCATGTCCAAGGCAAGGCTGTGATCCACGTCGCAGATCACGATCCTGTCGCTCATGGGGCTGGTGAGAGGGGAAGTGCCATTGACGAGGTGGAGATTCTCAGTGACGATGATGATACTGTTTTAGATGCTTGAGGTGCTCAGATTGGACATTCAAGTGTTTCAAGCGAGAAACGGAAGGTGAGGTACACTTGGGAGTTCGGGCCACATCGGGTTTCCCTTGGGCGGCGTAATCGGCTATCGACCTTTCCTGGGCTCGATTGAATGAGCGAGCCAGGCGTCCGCAGGTTTATCGGTTTCAGGGCGGTTTAGGCGGATGCATTCATAGGGATTCAGATACACTGGGTGAAGCACACTAACAACACATGGCTGTATTGGTTTGCCATTGGATAATTTACCGCCTCTTTTTTTTTCCATCACCGGCTGACGTCTGCTGTATGGGTGCCGCGTGATCCAGGTCGCGGATATGGTTGAACAACTTCGTCTTTGAGGGAAACGACTCCTTGCAAACGCCACACTTGTGCTTTGAACCGGAGTCAGTGGATACATGATGAATGCTTCGTGGAGGTCCTCACCGAGCTTTCTTGAGCCCCTTCTCCTGCCTGGCGTGCCGCCTTCTTCTCGCGTTTCGCCTTCGCTTTGCCAACTTTCCTCGGCGGTGGTTGGGCATCTTCCTTGTCCCCTAGGTTCAGGGCACCCATACCAGTAACAACAATCCCACCCTCACCCGGGATCGCGTCTACCAGAGTTGCCTCGGAAAGAGGCGTTTCGGCGAAGAATCTCTTCTCGACATCAGCGCGAGAGGCGTACTCATCATCGCCCTCTGATGAGGTATCAAAAACATCGATTTGCTTCTTCTCAGGAGTCGAAGCAGCGGATGACTCCGCCATGTCCCCTATCTCCTGCGCTTCGCCAGTCTCCTGCTCCCTTTTGTATTCACTCTGGTCATTCACCAACGTAACCTGCTGCGGCGCTGGCGACTCGTTCAGATTCAAGTCGATGTCCTCGCTCTTCATCTGTCGTCGAATCTGTCGGACTGCCTTCAGGTGCTTCTTACTCCGTTCGTGCGCCTCGTACGACTTGTCGCTCTTGAAGGTCTTGTCACAGACAACACACTCGAGTACCTCGACCTCGGATTCCTCCTCTTCTGTCTCGTCAAAGTGACCACCTGCGTCGCCATCCTCGCGGGTCTGGGCCCAGTCGGGCACAGTGGCCTCGGACAGCTTCTCCAGGTTCGCAGCGCGAGAGCGAGCTGCTTGCGCCGCCGCCGCACTCCGAAGGGACTCCTGCCGCTCGGCGGCCGTCTGCGTATTGGGGAGGTAACGGGGATCGCGTTTGCGCACAAAGGTGACGAGGAACCTGACAGCATCGTTGAAATCCCGAACGGCCTCGTCACGCATCTTCTTGTTTTCCTTTTCCATAAGTCGCCTGACACGACGGTCCGGTGCGTCTGATAAGCGGTACTTGTCCTTCCACGAAAACGTCTTTCGCGTCGAGAAGCTTGCCCAGTTGCTGTAGAAGGGCCGTGCGACGTCGTCGTAGCTATCCATTGAACTGCCGAACGAGGGGTAGTCAGGAATGTCTCCTGTGATATATTCGCCGGTGGCGAGTTCTTCATCGAGCAGATGGTCAAAGGTTGCCTTGGCTATGCCGAAGAAGCCAGATGGTTCATCGGTGAAGGGGACTGTGGCGTTGAAGCGACGGATAAGTGAGAAAATGTCCTCGGTAGAAGTGAGTTTAACGTTGTTGAACTCTGGGCTGTAGCCATCTGCTTCTTCGGGATCGGCACCACGTAGAATGGCCTCGCGATGCGAATCGTACCAGGCTCTTTCCTGAGGATCTGACAGCACCTCGTAGGCAGCTTGGACTTCAGCGAAACGCTTCGTCGCATTCTCGGCGTCCCCGAAGTTTCGGTCTGGATGCAGTTCTAGAGCGCGCTTCCTGTAGGCCTTCTTGATTCTATGACGTGAGAGTCAGCGAGGTGGGCTGTAGATAGTGCAAGTGGTGCAATACTCGTCATCGGTAGCATCGCGCCCAACACAGAGCAGTTCGTAATAACATGTCTTGACTGGTTGAGATGAAGAACCGCCAGCTTGGTCGCGGCCGGATGATTGCTGGGCACCCATCGCAATGAGTGTCAGTGTCGATTGTGGCTAGGATCTTTCTTGTCTATAACCAGGGGACTCAACGTCAAGCATGAAATTCGCAAGTGACTCGATACGTGCAGATGAGTTTCACTCCAGCTTAAAAGGGAGAGGCCGGGAAGTTCTAGGCAAGTCAACCTTCCCCGTACCAGAGTTCATTTGAAGAAATGAGTCGGGCAGAATTCAGGATGAATTTTGATAGTGTATTTTGTCAAAGTTGAGACTCAACTGCTGGTTTGAGCCGATGACTCATCCCCACTCATCCAGCCAAAGCGAACGGAAAGCGATGCCCTCGGCCAAGATTGGCTGACTTTGCAAAGAGCAGTAGGAGCTTATTGGCGAGGCCGAGAAAAAGTGACTGATAACCGGTTGTCGCGGTCCGTCGAGTTGGGATTCTCGTCTTCAAGGGGCTTCAGTGCCCCGCCAGTCACAAATGCCAAGCCTGCGACTGCGCAGCTGCGATAAGATAAGGAGTCTGTCCAAGCTTCAGGAGCCGCCGAGCCGCCAACATCGACAAATTCGTTTGATACAACTTACAAGAACAGTAGGACGCTCCCTAGCCGCTAGGCGCTAGCCGCCACATGCCAAGTACTAACACATAATCGTCATTCGACGGTCGACTAAGGTAGTCTTGTCTGGGGACTGTGGAAGAGACCGCACACCCAAAGCAGCTATCGGAATGGCCGATTACGCAGAACTCGATGCATATTCGATGAGCCACATGTTGCCGCTTTCCTGAATGGCAGACACTAAGTAACGGCGCTGCAACAGGTACGTATTTCATTCATGACAGAATCGCGGGGTCCGGAGCTATATACTTCTCATCCCAGTCCGAATGCACCAGCTGTTAGGTACCAACATGATATGCAGGAGACGTATGTTGGAGCGATGCCAAGCTGTTCAAGGGTGTTGTTGACCATCCTGAAATGGCAGGCTGTCTCGTGACCTAGGGAATTATCAAGCAGCTGCCGATTAGCCGGAGAGATCGAGACGCTCTTGGCGTTGGTGGTGTGTGTTGTATGGTGTGCTGGTATCGCTATTTAGTGGCCAGCCGGCTTTGAGACGGAAAGGACACTACGTATGTGAGGGTGTTAAGTGTGATATATTATGCTAAGTCTAGATATATATAGTGGATTGTGTGGATGTATATATATCTCTATATATTAGGTGTGGGTACCTGATAGTATGCTGCTAATAAAAATAAGATGTCCTTATTTTATATTATGCTATAATATATAAATCTGATGTTTCTAAACTCTGTTTTATCCTTTAAACTCCTTTTTATATATTATATTATTATATTCTGTTTATATATATAGATTATATTCTTATTATTACTATTTTATAATTATATTATAAGGAATATTATTAGCTTTAAGCTATTAGTAGTAGTCTACTCTAAGGCTTTTATAAGTAACTAGGAATTATTTTATTCTAGCTTATATATATTATTTATTAATAATAGCTTTAATTTATTTATTGGATATTTATATAGATAGTATAGTTAGAAGTTATCTACTATAGAGGTTAAAGACTATAGGTTTTAGGTGATTAATAGAGATAATATTATAAATATACTATTTTAGGGGAAATTAGATATAGTAGGTAGATCTATTAATATAATTAATAACTTTAAATAGTCTAGTATATTATTATCTAAGTTTCTTACTTAGGATTGCTGCTTATGGGATTATATAGCTTTTATGAAGTCTAAGGTAAATTTTATTACTAATACTAAAGAATCTTATTATATAATATTAGTTATAGTACTGTTTTATAGATATTAATACTATAGTTAGTATATTATAGATTTTAATATATAATATAGATAGTTAAACTTATTATAAAATTCTATTAGTGATAGCTATTATAATATTATTAGGTATAAATCCTTTAACTATCTTATTAGGTAATTATCTTATTATTACTGATTTTATATTATTATATTTAAATTATAGTTATAGGATATTATTAAGCTATTTAGATAGGTCTTTTAATATATTAATATAGTGTTAGAGAGCTGATTTGATCTATTAGATATAATATTCTGTCTAACTATCTATTTATAGGTAATATACTATAGAGTAGATAAGGTTAGTTTCTATACCCTTCTATATTATATTCTATATTTAAGAAAGGAATTTAGGATTATAGTTACTTAAAATCATTTTTAGGATACCCTAGTTATTATTTATTAGTTATTAAATAGCTATTTGCTCTAATTCTGAGCTATATATATTAATTTATCTAGTTTTATTATGATCTCTTTAGAGAGTTTATTAATAATTACTATTATATAGTTAAGTTTACTAGCTATTATAGGTAATATAAGAAGGAAGTTAATTAAGATAAGAAAGTATAGATAAGGGGGAGGTAGGATTAGTTATAGGTTACTATAGGCCTTATAATATTAAGTTTAGAAGACTTTATAGGTTAGGTATATCTTAAGATAGTTATATAGCTTATAAAGGCTATTATAGATATAGTAGTTAAATAGGAATTTAGATAATTTAGTGTAGCTAAGGTAGTTATGATTATAAATAGTGCTAAAGATATTAATAATATAGAATTATAGTATAATAAGTTAATTAGTGTTATCTAGGGATACTTTTTATAGTAGACTATAGTATAGTTTAAATAGGAGTACTACTATATTAGTGTTAATTTTAACGTTTTATTAGACTTAAGTTATAATAGGTATCTATATTAGGTTAGTTTAATATTTCTATTAGATTTTTACTTTAAAGCTTAGAGAGATTATAGTAAGTGTTACTAATAGGTAGTTTATTATAGTAGTTAGATATAATAGAATGCCTATAACTTCTGGTTTAGGTAGTAACTATATAGGTGGGAGTTATATAGGTTAGTTAGTTATATAAAATGCTAGATATCTATCTTAATTATTAGGTAGGTTATTAAGGATATCTTTAATAACTGCTTTTATTTTCTTAGTTTATTATGTTTCTGTTATAATAGGCAGTTTGCTGAGGGTATTTAGGATAATATAATCTTTACTAGGTTTATAGGTAAATTAGATATTAAATTAGGAGATATATTTTATAGATCTAATAAGTTTTTTATTAACTTCTATATATATAGTTATATTAGTAATATTAAGTTATTTAGATAAGTTAATAATTAATTTATAATCTATAAATATTATAATTAGTGGGACTTTTATAGTGTTAACCTAGTGTTAGGTTTTTGCTAATATCTATATATAACTAGAGATTTTAAGTTCTATAGATTAGTATCTCTTTTTAGTAGGTATTAATAATTATAATAAGAAGGTAATTAGTTTAATATATATTCTAGGGGGGTATTATAGGATTTTTTGTTTGCTATTATTATTAGTTAAGAAGATTTTTAATAGGGATCTTTTCTTGATATAGTATGCTATAGTGCTAATACTATTAGTATATATATTAAAATTAATAAATAAAATATGTTTAAGGGAAAAGAATATTAGTATAGTATGCTTTATTAGTTCTGCCTTTACTTAGTTAAATATATTAATCTCTTTTGTGGTTAGGAGAAGAACGTTAATAGCTTTTGCCTGTTATTAATATGCTGGTTTAGCTATCTTAGTTATAATATAGTCTCTTATAGTTTTATTAATATAATAATATATTTGTAATAGTATTGTTTTATGTGTTTCTAGAGGTTTAATAATATTAATATAATATTAGATATTATAATATATGATATTAGTAACTCTAAGGAAGTGTTTTAATAATTTTAGTGTAGTTAGGAAATCTAGCTTTATAAAAGCTTTAAGCTTTTTAGTAGGTGTTATGAGGCTAAATAAATTAACTAGTTTACTGAGTATTATTATTAATAGGAATCTAATATAGGATTTAGATAGACTAATTAAGATATTATATTATCTAAGGATTATTAAGATTTATTATAGATTAGTGATATATTAGTTATATTTTTTAAAAGTAGCTATAATATTATTATAGTATATATCTCTAGTAGTATTATATATAATTTAGTTAATCTATTATTAGATATAGGTATTTAAGTTTTTATATTCTATAATAGGATAGTTAAATATATACTAGCTATTAGTTATAGTAATAGTAAATACCTATTTAGATTATATATAAATATACTATTAGTAGTAGAAGGCATTTATATTAAAGGTTAAGATATATATAGTGTTAGTATATTTAGATATTATATAGTTTTAGGACTTTATTAAGTAAGTATCTAAAAGGATAATTTTATTAAGTGTTTAGACGTTAATAAATATATAACCCTTTTGTTTTATTTAAACCTTATTATTAGATTCTAATTTAGTATTAGTAACTATAGTGTTTTTATTAAGTATATCTTACTAAACAATAAAGATAGAGAATATAAAGGGGACTTAGGTTTTAGTTTTAAATACTTTACTATCCTTAACTAACTTATATAAAGTCTTTTTAATAATATCTTATTTATTAGGTTTAATAGAGAAAATCTTATATTTCTTTAAAAGGTTTTATTACTAATCTAACTTAAAGTAGACTTATAGTTATTTATTATTAGGTATATTAATAAATCTAGTTTTGTAGAAGATATTCTTAAATTTAGTAATAAGGTTTGCTAATTTCTTTATATTATCTAGCTAAGTATTATAGATATATACTCTAGTTAGATATATATCTATTATCTTACTTTATTTAATTAAATATTGTTTATTGTGGTTAGGTAGCTTTTAAACTGCTAGTTCTACTATATTAGTGCTATTATTAAAATTAACTATCCAGGCTTATATAGATAGGTTAATTAATATAAGGTAGCTTAATAGGGTGCTTTTATTAATATATTATAAGATATTATAGTTATTATAAATTATAATTTCTGTTATACTAATATCTGCTATTAATATAAAGGTGCTAACTGGGAGGTTATTAGTTAGTTTAAATAGTAAGTTTTATAAATTATTATTGATTTTATAGTATATTTAAATCTTACTATAGGACTTAGGTAGAATTTATATTATATATAGGGTAATAACCTTAGTATTATATCTATTACTATAGTAAACTATAGCTATTAGAATCTTAATATTATATAATATAATAATAGAGTAGCCTTTTAAGTTAAGGATATTAAATTATTTAGGTTTTAGATAATCTATACTTAATAACAGGTTAGTATAGAGGTTATCTATAATAAATACCTTATATTAGAAAGTTATAATAGCTAGGTTACTGTGGGGAGATATAGTTTCTTTAAAGTTTAGATCTATAATAATATATTAGTCTGCTTAATATTAGTTATCTCTAATATCTCTAATAGTGATAGGTAATGCTTTAGTATAGATATATAGTATAAGATACTACTTAGAGAGAAATAGCCAGTTAATTAATAATAATAAATATTTTATATTAGTATAGATATTAATTTAGTCTAGTTTATAGATATTAAGTATAATTTAATAATATAGGTAGGTCTATAATTTAAATCTAAATCTAGTGCTAATCTATATAGAGGTGTTAATAGGGGATCTAATAATAAGTGGTTTTTAGTTAGGTAGTGCTATTAATATATTAGATATTATAGTAGGTTTTGTTACTATTATTATTATATTAGCTATAAAGGCTAAGTATTAATTATTACTAAATATAGTGATATATTTATAATAGATATAGTAGTGGAGCTTGTTTTTGCTTAAGAATATCTATAAATAGATATAGTATTATTTCTATAGGTTATTAATAATTATTCTAAAGTGGTAGGTATCTTAGATATTATCTAGTGGATAAGAAGGTTATAACTATTTATTATTTATATTTATATAATACTCTGTGTTATTAAATTTATAGTAGGATAGTATATTATTAATATTATTAGTAACTAATAGGGATTAGTAACTATTATAGTTAGAGTATAGTTCTAAATAGGTGGCTTCTAATAGCTAGTATAATATTATAGTATCTTATTAATCTTAATAGTTGCTATAGTATGCTTTTATAGCTTATTATAGTTATATAAATATTAATATAGCTGTTATATTAGGCTTAAAGGGTAGCTATTAGTTCTCTAGAATTAGGTTTTGTTCTTGCTGCTATTACTATAAGGAATCTATAGAGAGCTAGTTTAATTAGTATAGGTTAGGTTACTATTCTATAGAGAATTAGAATTAGTTATTCTAATGCCTATAGTTATTATAGGTGTTATAGCCTCCTTATTATTAATTATAGTTACCTCTAAATCTATATCTACTATAGGTTTAAAATTAGTTATTATTATATAGATTTTGCTAATTAGTATACTAGAATAGTGATTAGTTAGTTTAATATTATATATAGTTAGGAGGTTAGCTAAATTAGCTTAACTAATTAAACTAGATATTCTTACCTATATAGGTTTAAAAGGGAGGTTATTAGTTAAAGTTAGGATAACTATTATATATATAGTGTTTATGGGTAAGTTTTTAAATTAAGGATTTATAGTCTCTAATACTAGGGATAAAGGTATTTAATATAGTTATAGAAGTAGGAGGTGGGATAATTATTTATAAGGTTTTATTAAGAGCTTTATATATAGCTTTAATTTAGCCCTCTTTAGTGATACTATATAATTTAGCGTTATATATAGTGGACTAAATAAATATATAGATGTCTTTGCTGTTACATATATCTTATAGGCTAAATATTGCTATTTTTTAATAATATATAGCCTTACTATAGTGTGGTTTAAATTATTTTAGGATTTTATTAGTAATACTATTAATAGTTACTAAGCTATAAAGTAGGGCTTAGTTAGTGTTAGAAAGAACTTATAAGTACTATACTAAGGTAGGACTTTATAGATATTAGGTCTAGATAGATTTAATACTATTAATTCCTTTTAATTCTATAAAGTTAGTAAGTTATTTTATAAAGATATAGATATTAATATAGATAGTTATCTTACTATTATTAACTATACTAAGATATTTAAGGTTATAAGCTATAGGGTTAAATATATTAATATTAATAAATTAGAGAGTAGTAGGGTTTATAGTATTATTATTACCTCTAATATTATTATAGACTATAGCCTTAAGTTATTAAATAGTGCTTATTAGTAAGTTAGTTATATTATTTATCTATAACTATTCTAGTTATTATATAGTAGAAGCTAGTAAGTTAGCTGCTACTTATATAGTGAGTAGTTATTAACTCTAAGGGTTAGGTTAATAATAGTTATTATCTATTATAGACCTTTATTATAGGCTTAGAGTGTGGTATAGATTAGTTTATAGTTTCTCTAGGAAGATAGATATCTTATTACTATTAAATAATAATAATATAGGAGGGATAGTATTACTTTAAGCTTAATAGTATATAGGTTAGAGGTTAATAGGTTCTATATATTATAAGTTATAGAAGCTCTAACCTAATAGGTTAGAGTTTAATATAGATATAGTAAGGTTAAGGGTTAGATTATTAAGGTTAGTTATTAGCTTTATAAGAGAGGCTATAGAGCATTATTATAAGTTATAGCAGTCTGCTAAATATTACTATATTCTAATAAAGAATCTAAATAATAACTTATTTAATAGCTATTTAATAAGAAATAGTTAGTTAAAGTATATTACTCTTATTATATTAGTTAGGATAACTTTAATAAAGTTAGCTATATATAGGAGGTTATTATCTTTTAATATTTAGATATAGAGATAGTTTGTTTTAGTAAATTTAAGTAACTTCTAGGATTATTAATAGAGATTAGTCTCTATAGGTTATAGTTAGATATTATTAGATAATATAGGTAGTTATAGCAGTAATTCCTGCTATAGGATTTAGAAAATAAGGAGATTTAGAAAAGAAGTAAAGGGATTTAGATTTTAATAGATAATATATAATTACTCTAGGTAGCGTTTTATTAATATTATTATAGTTATGCTACTAATTATGAGGGTGTTAAGTGTGATATATTATGCTAAGTCTAGATATATATAGTGGATTATGTGGATATATGTATATCTCTACACGTTAGGTGTGGGCACCTGACAACGCAGGACCCGAGCAAGTCCGTTCGGCCCACAGTCCACAACCCCCTGGGATTTTCCTGCTTTGACCGCCCTACCCGTCTTCTCCCGCCCACTTGGCGAACATGACTCTAAGCCATTCTTTCCTGCACCACTCCTCAATGGGGTTATTTTCAACTAAAGGAACAACCGAACCCCGATCCACACCTGCATTAGGGGCATGGAAGACAAGTAAGAAAAGTCACTCATGCTTCTCAGGTACTTTCCAGCGCGTCGTCATGTACATGAGTTTGGCGCACCCATGTCCCTGTCCACGACTACAACAACCCAACAAGTCAGCGTGAGAAGGGGGGAAAAAAATTGCGATTATATAGCGCAGTCGTCGCCGCTTGCCCTCTACGATTGCGCTTCTTGCAGCGTGCCTTTCCAGCGACGCAGAGACCGGTCATTTTTCACACCATTCCAGGAAGCCATGTCTTCAGTCGATGCCAAGTCCTTCGTCCGACTATTATTGCACTGGTGATTTGAAGAGCCATGAAGTTTGCCCATGATTTTAAGGAGACGCTCAGGCGCGAAGGTACGTGCTTCACCATCTCCCGTCCCCTAGGTTCTCGCGCTTCTTTCTTCGAGGGCTCCGATCAGGGGCGCTGCTTAATCACATGAAAAGAAATTCGTCGTCGTGTGATTCACTCGACGTGCATCTCATGATGAATCCAGGACAGGGTAGAAAAGAATGATGAGCGGACGAAATAGAATTCATGATCGAACCCGTCAAATCCACGAGACTTTGACTGACAGCGGCGAATCACAGACTTTCCGCCTCACTGGGTTGATCTCGCCGTTCCCTACGGCCAACTAAAAAAGGTCCTCAAGCGTGTCGCCCGCGAGTTGAACGATCTGGGACTTGACCCCGAGACCTTGCGTCAACTCCTCGATCCGGCCGATGATTCGCCACTGGCCGCCAAATACCGCCTCAATGGTAAACTCTGGATCAACCCTGAGTTGTATCGCAACCACGGACTGACGACTCCATAGCCGCTGGGAACTCGAAGCTGCTAAGACCCAAGTTGACCGTGACGGTCCACATGTGTGATGGCAATGCCGTCGATGCCTCACTAACGCCCTCATCACGCGCACTCATCAAACGCATTGCTGCCTTGCAGTCGAACATTTCCGACGCTGAAATTGACTTGCATTCGCCGCCAGCATCGTCGGGATCTCAGTCGCCTCAAGAAGCCGCGTCACGCATCTCTTCTGACGAGTCTCTGGCCGCTGTCGAGGCCAAGCTCAACGAGGCCCAACACCAGGCAGCTTCTCCAGAGAAGTATGAGCGCATTGAGGTTCCTCTCGTCTTTGACAGCGAATTCTTTGACATACTCCAGAGCGATGTGAACAATCTCGATGCACTCCAAGCGCAGGAGGAAAAGGCCATGGTGACGGAAATCGTCGCCCTCCGCCAGGATGTTTCTCACCTCACCAAGCCGAGCCGACTTTCCAAGAGCGATCTGGCAAGGTGGCGGACCATCTTCGAGCTGTACCTCGACGCTCAGGTCTTCTTTGCCACCAACGAGCAAGATCATGGATCTCGCGATAGCCAAACTGCGGCGAAACAGCTTCAGTGGTTTCAGGAAGAGATCACGAAGCGTAACCTGGCCAAGGCCTTCAAGATCGCTGAGAGTCGAGAGGCCCTTATTCGCTTCATGCGTCTCAACGCCGTCTTGCTCAAGAACCTGCAATTTCAGGAGATCAACCAAGTTGCTATTTACAAGATTCTGAAAAGTAAGCAGTTCCTCGATCAGGACGACACCTCCTGCGTATGATGCGCCCAGTTCAAACGGAGTTGGGCATCGATTTGAGGAATCAAATGTTGACGTGCACCCAGAATTTGATAAGCGAACCTGTCTCGGTGTTTCCAAGTCTTTCCCAATGGTAGTCCACTCCGACAAGCTCCTTGCCGGCTCCGTCTCCAAAGACGTCTGTGCCCAGATGTCGACCGACCTAGTCTCCGTTGTGCCGCAGATAAGCGACTACCTCTGCCCAATCTGCTTCTCCATTGCCTACCGTCCAGTCCGCCTGGCCTGCCAGCACATCTTCTGCATCCGTTGCATTGTCAAAATCCAGCGTCGCAACGAGAAGAACTGTCCACTTTGCAGGGCCGAAACAGTCATGAAAGCGTCCGCAGGTAAGTACGCCCAGAGAGGGAAATGCTGGGTCAAAAGCGTCTCCTAACATTGAACAATGCAGATAACCTGGATGTGCAGCTCGAGAAGTACATGCGAAAATACTTCCCGAAAGAAGCCAAGGAGAAGCAACGCGCCAACGAGATCGAGCGAGGCATCGAAGACTACGGACCCGAATATGTTCATTCCGAGTGTGCCGTCATGTAATCATGGTTTACTCTCAGAAATGGCTTCGTTTTGATTTCCTACTTGTCTATAGATTCCCCAAGATACCCTTGATCAATGCAATACAAGCACTCGGCAGCGATCACTGGCGATGAGCCCTCATCGCAGCCGCCGAATCATTTGAAATACGAACGAGCAGTTTGCCTTGAATATCTCCTTGCTGCAACTTCTCCTGTTGAAGAACCGCTAGCTTCACGTTTGGCCGTCATTGCCTCAATCAGGCTCCTTTTTGACCCTTGGCCGCCTTGAGAGATTGTGTGAATATCTGTCTCAACTCCTCCGTCTCTTCCAGACCAACACTAACACGGATCAGATCCGGGTCGACGCCGAGCCCGGCTGCCCAATCTAGCTCCTGATAGTGCGCTAGAAGCACGTAAGGCGACGTCAGGGTGAAGTTGGTACCCAGGCTAGGGCCCTTGGCCGTCTCGAGAGAATCGAAGAATGCCATAGCGTGTTCTTTTTCCTTGAAAGTCACTGAGAGCAGTCCACCATAGCCGCCGCCTGGCAGCTTGCACAAATCATAGTTGGGTCTCGTCGGGTTTACCATGGGATAGTAGACTCGCTTGACCAGTGGGTGAGCTGAGAGAATGTCACAGATGGCCTCCGAGTTCGTGTTAATACGCTCCACGCGGGACCTGAAGTCTCTGCTGTTCCGCTCCATGAAGACCACATCCTCAGGCCAGTACGTGTCCTCCAAGTCTTCAGTCCAAGCGCTGTTCAAGGCTTGGTAGTACTTGCTGCCAGGATTCAGGATAGCACTGCCGCCCATGACGTTGCAGTCTCCTGAAAAGATCTTGGTCAAACTGCTGACGACAATATCGGCAAATTGAAGCACGTCGATGTTGACGAAGCTACCAATAGTCTCGTCCACGACAACGCCAAAGTCGTACTTGTCTGCCAGGCTACGGATTCGGGGCAGGTTGGGACACGTGAGCAGTGGGTTACCGGGGAACTCGCAGAACAGAGCTAGGAATCGCTCGCCATTCTCTAGGCGTTTTTCAAGGTCATCCAAGTCCTCTTCGGATGCATGACCGTAAAAGACGCACCCAGGCCCGAATTTCTGCAAGATTTTGAGAGTGTCGACATAAGGGAACCCGAAGTTGATCGACTTCATCTCACCCCTGGCGCACATCATGGCACGGTGGGCGTTAAAGATAGCGTTCATACCACAGGGAAAGAGGTATACATCGCTCTCCTGCAGATCTTCCAGACCGCGCGAGTTCTTACTCATGGGAGGTAACGAGCTAATGCTTGCTTCCAAGTCGGCAGCCACAGAACCGGCAATCCTGCGCTTGATGGCCGACCGTGCACGCTCGACAAGGGAGAGGTCGAGGTTACGTCCAAAGCGCTCTTCAAGAAATCGCAGACTCTCCTGAGTTTCGAAGGCACTGGCAGAGGCCGACTTTGCTGTGAGGTGTTTGGTGTCATCGATAGAAGAAGGGCGATGGTACCTCCTCGGTCCACGGCACGCCTTGCCCACCGGGGATGCAGGCCTCTCGACGGAGGTCAGGAGGCCCTCCCTGAGCAGACCATGACAGAACTCAGCTCTCCGACTGGAGACCCCGTCTCCGGTATGTTGCCAGTACTGCTTAGCAACCGGGAAAGCCTCCTTCCGATACACGACTGCAGATACAGTAGGCGACAAAGAACGAAGGAGAGGAGAAACATCCTTAGCTGTGTCCAGACCAAAATCAATGACTGCGGCGTCGGAAGAAGCGGAAGGGTCGGCATTCTTCTTGATGAATGCCAGACAGCGTCTAGCAATGCGAGGCGTCGGGAACAACATTGCCTGTTGGCCAGGACGGGCGTACTGGGCGGCCAGGTCTTCGGCCAGCGCACCGATGCTCTTATGAATGAAAAACCTGGACACGGAGTGAGCATGGCGGCGGGCTAAGTTGTGCGCTGTCGAGCAACTCGACTCACCGTGGATAGCCGGTAGTCATCTTGTCCACGACCCACGACTGGCCCTCCTCGTAGCCAACATTGGACTTCCATGTGGGCAAGTTAACACTCACTGCCTGACACGATATTAGTTAGAGAGAAAGACAGGCGATGCCGGATCACTGTTGGTGGATCTGGAATCTACGTACATGAGCAGTGTCGGGAGGTATGGACTGGCCCAACTCGAAAGTAGGCATTTTTGGCTTGTACTTGTGTGTATGCGTATGTGTTGTGTCCCCTGGAAGCAACTTTCGCTGATTAGAACGCAGCGTTACGCGGGAATGAATCAGCCAGCGGGTGAGTCGGGAGGCAACTCACCAAATCGATCTGGACGAAGTGGCCAGCTCGCAATGATCCCCCTCAAAAAGGTCGCCTCAGCAGGTTGAGTGAGATGAGTCAAGACTGAGCTGCGCCCACGACCAAGCAAGGAAAGCGGCCGAGGAAGATGAAGAGCCCCCGCCAGCCAGAGAACCAAAACGGTAAGTTAGTGGAGGTATGCAAATTTGGACAGGGAGGGAACGGTTGGTGTAATGGGCTCGAAGGTGGCTCAACGGATTTCTCTCAATAGAGTCAGTGCTCGGTTGTAACGGATTGGAGTACACAATTTGCACTTCTGCCCGATGCACCACTTGATCTCAGATCGGCGGAGAGAAGCAGGTAGACAAGCAATTGGCGGTGAATAATAGGCAAAGAGTTTGTTTGCACCGTCGGCGACGGCCGGGAGTCGGCGTGTGAGGTAGAAAGCGGTATGCGGGGCGCCGAGTATCGGAGACGGCATTCTGGCATTTGAAAGTGCTCCTCCCAATGAGGGGCAACGAGGGGCAACGAGGGGAAGAACCCACCCACGTTGGCTCGCGCATCATTTCAGATTCACAACCAGACATCTGTTCTTGCATCATCTGCGCCCATCAACTTCCACCCGAGAAGAATGTTTGATCGGGACTGTGGAAGCAGAGCGGTGACCCTACACCAAGGCACTAACATAGGAAGTTGCATATTTTACATAGCACGAGAACTGTGTCCAATTCTAAATCACGACCAATACCCAGTGTATCCATCGTCCGATCGTCGTCCTCGACATTTGACCTGGACCGTCAATATCCGCTTGCTGGACACATATATCATCGCATTCCTCAGAGGTACCGAGAATAAATTATACTCGAACATGGAAAAAAAAACAACTGAAAATGCCTCGTTGTATTCATCTAGCCGTTAAAGCCCCATCCTTCCAACCACCATGCAAAGTCGGAGATTTATTTGTAGTGTATGTAGTCGTTAGCATCGGTCCTCGTACTGTTGGCCGAGTCATCTGTTGAAATGTCCATGTCAACTCGACGAAAAGCTACCGGGCACGTTGCCGCATGCGCATCCGCAAAAGCGCACGGCCACATGCTTCACCCAATGGCCAATGGCCAATGGCCAATGGCCGTGTCCTTTGTGAATTTCGAAATCCATTCTCATTTCACCCGTCGACGTTGTTTCGCTCAATGATATTGACGTCTGCTGCCAATACAGCTGATGCTGTCGCTGGGTGCGACGCTGGCAACATCGTCTTCCCATCTACCGTGACCGGCGCCGGCACCGCTTCTTGGGAGTGGACTCTGCTGCGCCACTGTGACGAAGGTTGGCGATCTTGCAGCCGGCGGGTACGCAAAATGGGGTTGGTAGTTCGCTGCCCTGACGAACGCGGGGGGTTGGGCTGGTACAACCGTAGGTGCCTGAGTAGGCGCCTTGTTAGGAGCCCGGCTTGGAGCAGCAGTCGGTGCCCTGCTCGGAGCTTTGGAAGGCGCTCTGCTGGGGGCGGCAGTCGGAGCCCTACTCGGAGCAGCAGTCGGAGCTCGACTCGGGGCAACGGTCGGGGCCCTGCTTGGAGCCGCAGTTGGCGCCCTACTCGGGGCCATGCTCGGTGCCTTGGTCGGCGCCCTACTCGGGGCCATGCTCGGTGCCTTGGTCGGCGCACGGCTCGGTGCCTGGCTTCTGGCGCCGAGGATCGTCTCGGCGGTGGGCGGCGGAGGGCGGACGGTTGATTGAGACCTGGCCGAGACGTAGGTTCCAGCGTCGTCAACGAAGGTGCGAGGGACGGCCGACTTGGCAACGGTGAACCTCGAGCCAGCATTGCTCTGGTGTTCGTAGTCGGTGAGCATCAGCGGGGGGGCCCTGGAAGCTGGTGCCTGACTGCGAGAGCGAACGCCGGTGCCTCTTCCAAGCTGGTAACGGGATGAAGCGCGGCTGCGGCCGTCGTCTTCCAAGTCCTCAACTGCACGGTTTCGGGCGCCGGCTTGGCTGTACTTGGCCATGTACTGGGGCGGGACGCGGTTATCGGGAAGGATGGGATATGCTTCTGGGTATCGGATCTTCTCGACGGTCCTCTCGACTTCGACATAACGGGGTGCCGGCTCGGTGGCGCGGCGCTGGAAGGGCGGAGCGCCGTCGAACTCCTGCTGCGGAGCTTGCGCACGTTCCTTCTTCAACATGCTGTAGGTGATGGCGGCACCGGCGGCGGCACCAACGGCGGCACCCAGAAGACTTCCGACGATGGTGCCCGTCTGCAAGCCGTCGCCGATTGAGGAGGGGTTGGGATCAGCAATGAGATCCTTGTTGGCGGAAGGCGACTCGATGACGGAAGTGGTCACGCTGCGGCGGAGAATGGCGTACGGCTGGTCGCCATTGGAGGCACTGCCAGCTTGAGAGGACATTTTTCGGGAGGACGTTGAGGATCTGGCGACGGAACCGGCGACTGAGCGTGGCGAGGAAGAAGACGATTTGGCAACGTCGTAATTCCAGTCAAGAATACGACTGACTTCTTTGCGAGTAGATTGGGTTTTTCGAAACGTCGAGCCAGTGTAGGACGGAGGGTAGTTGGGCGGGCGTTGATATACGACTTCCATCCAAGTCGGTAACAACGGCGCGGTGGGTATCGCCAGTTTGGGTGAGGGCAGCGGGGCGCGACTGGAAGACGGGCAGAGGGTCGGCACGCAGGGTAAAGGAGTGGATGTCGGTGACAGCAGTGGGGGATGGGGCAGAGAAGACAACGCGGGACTTCGTTCGTAGCAGTTGCGGGCCTCGCGGGTTGTATTCGTAGAATTAGATGCACGGCTACAGGGGGTCTGGCGAGTTCACACTTGGGACTGGTGGTGATGATGATGGTTTCGGAGTCGTCATCCGCAGCGGTCAACGTGTCTGTGGATATGTAGTGGAGGCCTAGAGGTTGGAGGACAGCCGAGTAGAAGGAGGCGGACGAATGTAAGTGTCTGATCTCAGTTTACCTTAACCTTGACTGGGGTTACTAGGTAAGGTAGGTAGGTAGGTAGGCAATGAGCCGCGGTGTTGCTGCTCGTGGTGATGTTGTCGGCAACAAGGCGAGATGCAGCGTCGCACCGGCGGTAAGGGATCCCAAGGTTAAAGGTGGAGGCAACACGGGACAGGAAGACTGAAGAAGCAGGGGTCAAGATGCTGCTGCTGCTGCTGGAGCTGGGCTTAAAAGTAGGTAGAAATATGCACACATACCTTACTTGGGCACGTAGCCGTACTCTTCACTTGGGCATCGCGTTCAAACACCAACAAGCATGTTCGGTCAAGCGAAGAGTACAGAAGTGCCTACCTGCCTACCTTAAGGTACCTTACCCACGAGAGTCACAAGATACATCAGGTATCTTAACTCAGTTATAAGATATCTACCTCGCTGCTGCCAGTTGAGGGCAGTTCTAGGCCATCCATAGCAAAAAAAAGCCCGGTGCCCGTTTCTGCCAGGATCCGATTTCAGAGCGATAATCACCTCAGTTGCAGTCAGTTAGCTGCTTAGTCTCAGCCTATTCAGAGCCCAACGCAATCTAGCAGGTTCTATTCTGCAGTCGGTTCATTTTGTTCAAGATCAGACACGGCGTCAGAGAAACTACTGGTGGGAGTAGAGATGGGTGGTGTTGTAGTGCAGCCAGTATCGAACTTCGGGGCATAAGTACCTACCACACCGGTGAGCGCGGCCGGGCACCACCATCTTGACAACAGGCGAGATGGGGCACCTCAAGCTAGCCATAGTCAGCACCAGCTTGATCAGATGGGTCATTTTCCCAGCTGTCTGTCTCTGTGCCTCGTGTCTTCACTTCAGGGGAGGGGGGGGGAGGCTGGATGGAACCAAGCTGAATCAGCAGAGGGGAAAAGAAAGTATCACGATTGCAAGCCCTCACTGACGACGTCGTGTCATGTTGTGTCTGGCCATTCTTGCTGATCCATCCCACCGCCGTCACGTTGTCGGTTCCAGCCCGAGTCCCAACTCGACCTCGGGATTTTCCAAAATAATTACCCGGGGGTGTGGGGCGTCGCGGGCTCGCGTTTACACCCCCTACTCACGTAGGGGGGCAAAAAACCCTCAACCACGCCAAAAAGTTATTTCCATACTAAAACACTAAAACCCTCACTTTTTAATATAACTGTTATTTATTAATAACCTTAAACTATTAATAATATAATAATATAATATTATATAATACTAAAAGTTATATAAGTTAATAGCTCTAAGTTAGAGCTATTAACTTATATATAAATTATATTAATATCTCTTATTAATTAATAACTATTAATTACTTATAGTTTAATTATAATACTATTATTACTTACTATATATAGCACCTCTTAAGGCCTCTATATTAAAGGGGGAGTTAATATACTATAGCTAACTTTACTAATAGCCCTAAAATAATTAATATTACCCTTAATACTATAGTATCTTAATTAGTAACCTAGTGCTAGTGTTAGAGTTATTAATATTATTAATATTAATAGCTCTAGCTCTAGAATAACCTTATTATTATTATTATTAATAAGGTTATTATTATTATTATTATTAAAGACCTCTTTAACTATATTATTAAGGTTATTAAGGAAGTTAGGGTTAAAATTAAGTTCTATTAAGAGTAATACTACCTCTATAAAGGTATTATTAATATTAATCTCTCTAAGAGGGTAGAAGGTATAGTTTATTTAATTAATAATATCTTTAGGTAGTAGTTTTAAGTTAGCATTAAATATATCTATTATAAATACCTCTCTCTCTAGTTTAGCCTATTATAGATTATTATTATTAAATAAAATATAGTTATAAACTTCTTAATATAGTGGAGCTACTATTTAAAGTTTAATATCTTTATTCTCTTATTAATTATAACTCTCTTTATTGCTAAATACTCTTTATAAAGTTTAAGATCCTAATAGCAGGCCTCTCTTTTAATATAGTATCTCTATTAATAAGCCTCTTAAGTCTTTATTATATTAAAGATTATAATACTTATTATAAATAAGTATAAAGGCTTTACTCCTTATTATACTTATTATTTTTAATAAAACTTTCTAACTAACTATTATAGTTATTAATATAGATAACTACTTAGTTATTTAATATAGAACTCTCCTTTAATATCTCCTTTATAAAGCTTAAGTTATAATAGATTAGTAATAAGAATATTAATTTATATTTGTTAATAATATACTTAGTACTCTCTATACTAGCCTGAAAATACTTTTTATAGAATAAGAGGTATATAAAATAAGAAGGGATTATTTATCTAGCTTTTTATATCTTTTTTACTAAGTATTTTAATATAAAGTTAGATTATATTAGCTATACTTCTAATCTCTTAAAGCTATTTATAATATTATAATTTATAAATATAGTATTAAGTATACTCTAAAGTGCTATAATAAAGTCTCTCTTTATAAAGTTAAGAGCTTTATTATAAATAGCTTTATAAAGGGTTTTTTATTAAGCCTCTTTATATAGCTAAAAGATTTCTATATTTATTAACTATAATATATATATAGTATAAGGGGGGAAAAATCCTAAAATAATATTATATTATATATAGTATTCTATAAGTTCTTAGCTTATATAATTAAAGAAGCTATCTAAGAGGAGTAGTTAATATAAATACTCTAGAATATTTCCCTAGAGAATCTCTAAATATTTAGTATATTAACCTAGAAATACTAAGTATATATATCACTAATTAGACTAATAGCTATACTTATTAATACTAAAATACTTCTCTATTATATATCTAATCTTTTAAAACTTTACTAACTTTATAAATAAGTAGTTATTAAAGTATTTAATAAAGTTTATTATTATCTATTAACTAGAGAAAGTAGTAAGTAATTAGGTAAAGTAGATATTTTTCTCTATATTATATTTAATCTAAGTAGTAATTAGCTATATCTTAAATATTATATATACTAAAATAGTTATATTAATACTATTACTATATTTAATAAGGATATAGAACTTTTAATTAGCTAGATTAGTAATCTCTAGAGCTACTTCTCTTTTTTAGTTTATATCTTAAAGTATAATAACTTAAACCTAATTATTAAGATACTTAATTTAATAACTAAACTTATTAATATTCTAGATCTTAGAGCTCTTAGTATTATATAGATTAATATAGATCTTAAGCTAACTAAAGAAGTTCTAAATTAAGGCTAGGTCTAACTCGACTTCCTTTTAATAAAGCTTAACTAGCTTAATAAAGCTAGATTTCTTAAGCTCTAGATAATCTTAGAGCTAAGTAGATATAAACCTTTTTAATACTAGCTCTTAGCTCTAAGTTACCTAAAGACTATTTATAGTCTCTTTAATAATAACTAGAGTTATTAAGAAGTTAGTATCTAAAAGCTAGATTATAAAAGCCTTAAGAGTAGTATTTTTAGTTAGTATTAATAACTAAAGCTAACTATTAGGTTTTATAATACTTTATCTAGCCTTAAAATACTTAATATACTTTATAATATTAATATAAAAAACTTTGTTAAGTAGTAATAAACTATATATTCTTAATAATACTAAACTTATAGTTCTAAGAGATATTAATATAGTTTTATTATTACTATATATATAGAGTAACTATAGCTTTTTAGATAGAGCTTAAATCTATAGAATTTAAGAGAGTTATTATAATAAATATATATAAAAAAGGATAATTTAAAATATAGTAGATTAATATTATCTAATAGTCTTAAAAATATAATATTTAGGTAGAAAAAGGCTAAAAATATAACTAGTAATAGACTTAGTATAGAAATAACTTTTTAGTATAGTTAAGGGTTTTTTGCCCCTCTATATAAGTAGGGGGTATAAATGTGAGCCCGCAACGCCCCACACCCCTAGGTATAATAGTGGAGATTTTAAGATATTACCTATTAACTAGCTGTTCTAGTGCTATATCTAAGACTGCCCCTAGCATAGAAGGCACCTTATTAATATTATAACTATAAGCAGCGCTATACTGCAATAGGCAGGCTGCTTGCAGTATATTATTAAGCTATATATATATTAGAGGTGTAAGTAGTAAGGCAGGAGCTTAATATTATTATATTAGGGGTTTAAGTATACTATAATTAAATATAAGAATAGCTTTACTTATAAACTATAATTAATATACTACTTAGTTTTTATTTTAAGTTTCTAACTATATTAAGATTCTTATTATTATATAATAGTATAATTAATATAACTTTATAAATCTATATTACTTAATATAGTAGTTATTAAAATAGTAATAGAATAATATATAAGTATTTAAGATAATATATATATTATAAGTATTTTAATATATCTTTAAGAAGCTTATAAAGTTATTTATAGTTATAATAAAGTAAGTATTGCTCTATTATACTATAGTTACTACTGCTTTTATATATACTTTATATATTACTATATATACTAAGAAGTTAATTTAATATAATTTACCTATCTATAGTATACCTAACTTACTATAGTCTTATCTAAATATGCTCTCTCTAAATTATAAAGTACCTAATAGATACTAAATCTTAATTACTACTACTATATTTTCTCTCTTGCCTTAAGTAATAGGTCTTATATATCCTATTACTATATTATATATATACTATATATTTTGCTATTATTCTACTATTAGTTACTGCCTATCTATATATATATAGACTGCCTATATATATCTATATATATTACTCCTTAGTTAGACCATAATTCTATCTATCTTATTATATTACTAATAACCTATTATATTCTATAATATTAAGTAGTATAACTATAGATTATTATTAAGTAATCTATTTAATCTATAGAATTATATTGTTTTACTATAATATAGTAGATAAATATTTCTTTTTTAGCTTTATTCTAAATACTATTTAATGCTAATATACTCTTACTAATACTTAACTATATTACTACTAATATATATATATACTAATAGAGTTTCTTATAACTTTAAAGAATTCTATAAGGGATTACTAATACTAATACTAATACTCTTAATATCTATATATAATATAGAACTCTTTAGAATAGCTATTAATTAAAACTCTTTTACTAAGCTAGTCTTAATATCCTTAATACCTACTACCCTACTATAAATATAGTGCTAATAACTTCTATAGTAATAATACTCTATTTTACTATATATTAATAAATAGATATAGTTAATAGTATTACTATAGACTTTATTATACTAACTTCCCCTTATATAACGCCTTATTTTAGTATATTTATAACTCTTTACTATATTAAGTTTATAGTTATAATATAGCCCCCCCATAACAAAGACTATAATAAATTCACCCAGTTTATAGATATAATTTACGAAATACTATAGAGGCACTTTAATCTATACTCTCTACTAGTTAAGGATAATAATATAGAAACTCTATATATTTCTATTAATAAGTAAACCCTTATATAAAGTTAGATATATACTCTAGCTAAATAGACTAGTAGAATAGTAGTAGTATAGATAATACTATACTATATATAATAAGGCTATATAGCCTTATATATATCTATTAATTACAGCACGTATCCTGCTGCTTTGCGGGTTATAGTATTAGCGTAATAATAACAAAAATACTAATAAGCTAGAATTTAATATAAATTCCCCTATAAAACTCTATAATAATAACTATATATTAAAGCTTAAAAAAGCCTTATATAGCTTAAAGTAAAGCCTATAACTATAGTATAAACACCTATAGTCTATCTTAATAAATATAGGCTTTAAGGTTTCACTTTATAATAAAGCCTTATTTATATTAAATAATAATAATAAACAGGCTTTAATAGTATGCTATATAGATAATATACTTATAGCCACACTAAATAATACTATAACTAAATCAATATATAACTCTTTATTAAAGAGTATAAAAACTAAGTCTATAGGGGTGCTTAGTAAATTCCTAGGCTATGAAATAACTATAGATTATTCAAATAAGGCTTTATATATATATTAAAGCTAATATACTGAAACAATACTTAGTAAATATAATAAAAAGCATATATATCTAGCTGAAATATCTATAGATAATAATACAAAGCTATATAAAAATAAAGATATAGCTAAGCTAGAAGATATAACTATATATTAATAGTAAATAGGAGCTCTACTTTATTTAGCCTTAAAAACTAGGCTTAATATAGCTCTAACTGTTATTACTTATGCTTAATATATAAGTAATCCTTCTAAAGAGCACTTTATAGCTCTAGATAGAATATAGAGCTATTTAAATAAATATCCTACTTTAGGATTATATTATAACTACAATAATAACTAGCTATATAATAATAATATTATTATTAGATTTTTAGACTCTAATTAGGCTAGAGATCTAGATAATAGAAAGTCTATAACTAGCTATATCTTTACTTTTAGACTATATAATATAATAAGCTGGAATAGTATTAAATAAAAAACAGTTGCTTTAAGCATTTATAAAGCTGAATATATAGCTCTAATAGAGTCTATAAAGGAAGCTATATATTTATATAATAACTATAACTATATATATAAAGTTCTAAGTTATAAGGCTTTAGATAAGCCTAAAATATTAATAGATAATAAAGCAGCTTAAAAGCTAGCTTAAAACCTAGAATTTCATAAAAAGGTTAAGTATATTAATATATAATATCACTTTATAAGAGATAACGTTATAGCTAAAAAAGTATTCTTATACCACGTTAATACTAAAGATAATATAGTGGATATATTAACTAAACTGCTAGCAAAAATACTTTTTTACTTAATAAAAAATACTTATAATATATTAGAAAAGGGTTTTTTACTAGATTATAATAAACCTATTAATAGATATAATAAAAATATAAAAGACTTTAATATTCAAAGAGTTAATAAACTACTAGAATAATATAACATATATCTAGTTTTCCCTAATATAAATACTAGAATTATTCCTATAAGGTTTTTTCTAGTATAGAATATTATTAAAATAATAAATAAATAAATAATAATAATAATACTGGTTTTTCTTATATAGTTTTCCCAGTATATATATATAATAAGTACTGGCTTTTCTTATAAGGTTTTCCAGTATTAAAGTCTCTTAAGCAATAAGCTATATATAATATATATACCTTAAGGGGGGATATAAGAGATATACTATAAAGCTCTATAATAAAAATATATAATAATATAGAGGCTATATAATAGAGGTTGATTACGTAATATAGTGTATTATAGTATTATTAATACTATATATACTTTTAGAAGAAGCCTCTAGAAAGCTGTGGAAACTGCTAGTATTTACTGCCTAAGTTAAGGTTAAACCTAAAAGGGATTTAAGTTACTAAATTACTTAATAAATAACCTAAATAAGGAAATAAGTAGGGCAGCTTAGCAAGCAGCTTATGCAGCTATAGAAGGCTCTAGAAACTAAGCCTTAAGTATAAATAACTCGCCTCTCACTCTCTAAAATACTCCCTTTTACTTAGAAGGTAGACACTTTAATATTAACTTATTTATACTTATTATTTCCCTTTTAAGCTATTAATTACGTTATTAATAATTATATAACCTAAAATCATTTATTATAGCTCTATAAAGTATAAATAGGTTATCTATATTATATTAGCCTTAGAGATCTATACTATAGTTACTAATACTAATCTAGCCTTTATAATTACCTCTATACTATACTAAGTTATTACTAAGCTAGGTATTACTAACGCTATATCTACTATAATATATATAGACTTATACTTACTATATAAGTGCTTAGTAAAGCTATATATTATAAAGAAAAAACGCCTTATAATTAATATTATAGCTCTCTATTAGTTATATAAGTATTATAAGCTCTCTAAGATTTAATAAGTAAATAGTAAAGATAACCTAGCTAATACTATAATAAAGATAAAGCTTAATAAAGCTTTATGCTACCTTATTAATAATAATACCTTTATAATTTAAATAGAAGAATAGATAATATATATAGCAGAGGGAACGTTAGGATAATAGCTAATTTAACCTATTTATACTATTTATACTATTTATACTATTTATACTATTTATACTATTTATACTATTTATACTATTTATACTATTTATACTATTTATACTATTTATACTATTTATACTATTTATACTATTTATAC